>JABUQX010018415.1:0-25706 GCA_015478945.1 Trachelipus rathkii
TTATTACAACATATAGCCTCAAATTTAGCTATTGTAGTATTTTTATAGTGGGTGTGTGTTCCGATGTGTCGTTTCGTTGTTGTAGGTGGTAAGTCGTTGTGGCTAATGCGAATGTAGTAGCTCATCGGGTTGTGTATTCCCCACACATAGCTATTAGATCAAGGAATTCGGAGAGTGCAAGATAGGAGCGTCTGGAGATAAGATGAAGCGGTATGGTGATGGGTGATGTAGTGGTGATAGAGGAAGATCAGGATGCAGCGACGGTGGAGAGTGGATAAGAGGTAAGGTGGGTGATGTTGATGTGATAAAAAGCTAGCGTATGTCAGTGTGGCTGTGTGTATAAATAGACTAGTGGGTGTGCGTGATAAGGTGGATAGATGTTACGAGGTGTATGCTGCTAATTATATTAAACAAGAGGCCCGTGGCGTTCTTATGGTGTGAGCTAAATGGTTTGGTTTCTATTTGCTTCTTCCACTAACATGGTCACGGCGTCTGGTCAAGGGTCTCGTGTTTTTTGCACTGTTGCCATGATACTTCATTGTTGGTTTAGGGATAGGGTGGGTGGTATGTGTCGTAGGCACCACTTGTTGTTTTTTCGTATCTGGTAGTCTTTTGTTGGGCGTCGACAGATTGAATGGAATAAGATACTGGCTAAGGTCCTTTTATTTTTGGAGCTCGTCGTGTCAAGCGCTATAAACTGTGGTGGTCTCGCTGGCTGTGTAGGTGATAATAAGTAGTGCTTGGTCTATTTTTGTTAGTGTCGCTAAGAACTCTGTAATGGTGTTCATCACTAAAGTTTCTAGTCCGTATAGAGGCTATGTGGTCAGGTGTTGTGTGGGTCGTCTCTGTTGTGTGATAGTAGTGGTGTGTGTGTGCTGTCGTTATGTTGTGAGTGGTACGTTAAGTCTTCATTCGCACTTTTTCAATTATGTCATTGTTTCATTGTACATAGTGTGGTGTTATCGGATCGAGGTTATAGCGATTGTGGTACTCTGGCTTCTGGCGCATCTCGTTTGGTATATCTATATTATACAATTATGTCATCACCAAACTATTCATATTTTAGATTTGTACTCACTCAGTAACTAAAATTCAACTCTTCTAGTTAATAAATGGGAAATATTATATTGAGACTCTGCTCATTATGTAGTGAAAATTATATATCTATATTATATATTATATTCTTAAAATATATACTCTGGTGGTAAATTTTATTAGTGTACTAGTCACTATACTCAACTAGTAATGATTATATAATACTATTACTGATATATATATATTCCCCCGAAGTAGATCATAGGCATGATATAAAATGCTAAACAATCGTAGAATGCGCTTTTCTTTCTACAGACTTTTATATGAAAATAATGTCTAATCTCAAATTCATGCTATGGTACTAAGATTTTTATTATAATATAATTCAAAATTGTTTCAGTATGTTATCAAAATGTGCATTCAGACGGAGCCAATCTTGTTAAGCTCAATATACTATTTGACCAGAGTGGTTACCGGTCGTAGTCCAGTTCGGTTAAGTGGGACTGATATCTGATCACTTTTTTAAATCCGCAAGTTTAATGTTTATTCTTGCGGATGGGATGATTTCGCACAGAGATAGAAGATGTTTATGCGCAAATATAGCGTCATGTGTCACTATACAAAACTTAATACATGTACCGTTTCGCATACAAACGTCCGGTGCATCATCACATAATTTGAGCTTAAGTAAGTATTAAAAATGACATGTGGTGTACTCATATATCCTTAAAGAGGAGCCAAGGGGTTTACATAAGGTTATAAACCTGTGTGAAGCTTACTACAGAAGTAGTATCAAGAGCAAACTTAATTAATAATTATATTAATATATATATATATATATATAATATACATATATTAATTATATTATAAATATATTATATATATTAATATCTTTAATCTATAATTATATATATATATATATATATATAATTATATTAATATTATATATATTTAATTATTAATATATATATATTAATATATGATATATATATATTATATATTACTATATAATTATATATATATTAGATGAAAGTCAAATTTGAAATAGATTTCATTGCAATAAGGCTATGGTAATACAGGGGATTTGGTTGAAGGACCATCCTGATGAGCAAAGACAGATAAAGTAGTTATACTAGGTGAGTGGAACAAGGGTTAATAGAAACTACGGTGAATTGAACGGTGGGTAGGAGGGAGGAATGGGATGAATGAGGGTGTTAGGGTTGTAGTGTGTGTGATATATACTCTTATAGGTGAGTGTAATGTGTATTGGATGCATTTAAACCGTTGGATATTTAAAAAATATCAATTCATTAGTGTTTATAAGTATAAACGAGGAGATTGCGAATTACATTGCGATAAAAAATACGGAATCCGGCGTGGTGCGGTTGAACGGTTGCTGGTGCGGTGCGGTGCGGTCTGTGATGCGCGGCTCGGCTAAGCCTTGCGGTTAAGCGAAAAACGCTGTTGGTGAAAACATCCGACAACGCTCCCTCCCCCCATAAGCTTAAGGGGGGGAGCGGGGAAATCCGCCGAAAATATAATCAATAAATGAAAAAAATAATAAAAAAACTAAAACTAAAAAATTATAAAGAACATTAAAGACAAATAGGGCACTAAAAACCCCATGAAGTATGTGAGTAACCTCCTTTAAAAACTATTAATGACTGGTACTCGAGGCAAACCCGACCTTTTGAGGGTGTCGGGAAGGCGACTCCCACCTGCACAATGCTCCGCGGCCCCAAGGCAGTTTTTAAACCACATGCCCATAAATTTGACGGGCTTTCCCCCGTTTGTGTCGCCTGTAAACAGACTACAAGAAGAACAGTTTGGAATTAACTCCAAGAGTATATGGGGGGATCGAAAGACTAAAACTAAGGTGAAGCCCTCAGTATCCTCCTAGTTGGATTAACTCCCGTATTCTCTCAACTTTGAAGTCAGGAGCTTCGCTAGCTAAGAGGTAGAGCCCACTTGGCCCAAAAGCAGGAGTCTGAGATTGGACAAGGCCTTACAAGACACGATCTTGGCGGTGGGGAAGCGCGGCAAACTAGCTCGTGAGCCTATTGCTCCATATTAAACCCCTTAGCGTTGCGGTCGCGCGCTCGAGCAGTTAATGGCTTGTACAGGTGATGGGGTCATCGTGCTTTGATTATTAATTGGGAAAACTTTTCCGGTATCCGCGGAGTAAAGTAGGTGCCCTGGCCAGCCAGCGGTACTTGGTCGGAAGCATTTAATGTTAATATTTAATATCTAATTTGTAAATGGGGTTGTGGTGGGCAAAACATATGACGGCCCTTCTAGGGCGAAGCTCATTGAGCAGAGTGGCATTTCATGACAGTGTTAAATGTAAAGTTTTTCTGGTTAGTATTTTTGGTTTTTTACCTTTTTGAGACCGGAAACTCTAAGACGTCACGGGGGCATATTTACCGGATCCCTACCACCATTGTCAGATATATGGATCAAAATACTGACGCATTAACAGGCTAATCACGTATTCTCTACAAACGCGTAAATGTTAATTAAGAGCTGGCAACGTGCGCTGTTTGATACAGCTTTGTGCTCAAATGAGTTCTAAACTAACAATCAACAGGGTGGGGTGAAATTCTAAGGAAACGCCCCACGAATGCGATCAGGTGTACCCATATCAAGGGGGAACTGAAATCTTTACATTTAATATTCCTGCAGAATGCCATATTTGGGTGCACACATAATTTCTTTACTAAAAAGAAGATTATTCAAATCTAAAGATATGCAATTAAGAACAATATCAATGTTTTTAACAAATTACGTTTGTAAAGTTATTTGAAGCTGGAGGAGTTGTCGGCACAGGATTGGATATGTGATTAATTGACATATATAAGACCCAGTTTTTCCATCCGACAATGTACATAATCTGTCTTTCTACAGAATCTTTGTGGTGAATACTTGAACTATGATACACAAAGAATCGGAGTCAAACTATAGCTAGAAGATTGAAAACAGATTTTTGTAACGAGAATACAGAACAGCTTGTGTGCAGAAAAGCAAATCCAGTATACGATTTTATACGGTATTATAGTATTATATGAAACATATACTGAAAATTTCAAAGTTTTGAATCAATTAATAGAGTGTTTGGTAAGGTGAAGATGACATTGAAAATTATAATTCGATTAGTTTTTACAATTTCTCATTGGCATACCGGGTTCCCAACTCTGAATGATTATAATGTTTATTAATTTGCATTTTTGGGTACACAATAACTTCACTATTATAACTTTATAGTCTTATTATCATACAGTATTGTATATCTATCAATATTAATTAATATAATATACATTAAGAATTAATAGGCGTATTATGTATCTTCTATAGTACTAAAGGGATGTAGAGTGACAATAATATTGAAAAGCTTACTAGGTATCACGCCTGGTAACCAGTTATGGGACTTTATACTCAAATAGTTATAGTATTCTGTTATACTACCTAAACATAAAGTCAATATATCTAGTTTTTTAATGAAACCTCAAGAGAGGTATACTATAGTGAGCTCTTAAAGGTATTGTATTAATACCAGTACGCATTAAAATAAAGATTATTAATGTACAAAGCTTCTGTATTAGAAATACAATATACGATAAGCTTAGCAACATATTATTGGTTTATAATAATATTATTATATATATTATAGTATATTATAGTACTACTCACTATTATATATATAGTATATATGAGTCAAGGACTATATATTTATACTACTATTATTTATTAATTAGTTGCTCTACCCTTCTCTTATTAGCATAAATTAATAATAATTAAATTCTTATTTTAGTTGAGTAATTAATTAAATCATAATACCAATAAATATAAATATTTAATAATAATATGAATAATGATCAATAATTATAATAATAATAATAATAATTATGATTCTTATAATAAATTCATAATATTAATCACTATGTATTAATTAATTAATTCATCAAATAAGTAATAAATAATTTAAATTCAAGTAAATATTATTCTCTACTGTTGGGTTTTGGTTCGAATCCAGAGGTGATGGGAGTGAGGCATCGCAACAGACATACTTTAGGATTCTTTATATTTATTCAAAGAAAATTGTTTATAGGTGGGGCAAAGTAATAATAATACTGATATATATTTTAAATTATAGTACTAATAATTATATATATATCTCTCCTTTATATTAATTAATATTATAATATTATTAATAATATATATATATATTACTAATATATTACTCTATATATATATATATATCTATATTAATATATATGTAAATTTAATTCTTCTAGTATATATATATACTATATCATATTAATAATATTAATATTAATCTATCTCGAATGTAACTATACGTATATATTATAATATATATATATATATTTATTATATTATTATATCTTATTCATCTATTATATATATTATATATATATATATATATGATATATATATATATTATATTATATATTATATATATTATATATATATATATAATATAATATCATATATATATATATTATAATATTATATATTTATTATATATATATATATATATATTATATTCATTCTCATCCATTCCTCCTTTTCTCTTATCAATTTATCATATACGTTAAGAGTGCTGGTCAACAGACACCGGAAAACAGAAAAGTAGACGAATCAGAATATGACGCAAGTGAAAAGAAAGCCCAGGCTATACCGCCACATTTCTATACATTTTAGTGACGCACTCGTTCGCAGTCGAAAAATCCATCTCCTAGAGCTTCACGGGCCCTTCGCGACGTAAGACCATCACTATGGCGATCCTTATCGTCCAATGTCAATAATATGAGTTCATTATCCTTTGTCACCTAGGGTGGGGCCTAACATTAACGAGGTCTCTTCCGCTGCACTAAGAGCTCCTTCGGAGCACGATTATACAACAGCCCATATAAAGGAAGGTTCCTATTCTTTATCGTAAAAAACTTACATTCTTTTTCCATAGAAATTGCCACAAACTACGCAATTCTGCCTCGATCTCCAGGCATTGCCTGTTACTGATCGGTAAATTTCACTTTTTTTTTTTCCAGTCTCCATTACCAGTCGCTCGTACTTACCAGAAACACTCAAACTATGACATGCGATTCATTAACCAGAAAGGTCGACTATCATCCGATACCTTTGCTTGCTTTTCATAGACAGACCATCATGCAACTATCTTTCCATTATATATCCAAATGCATAATCATTATATCCTCTTCTCTTCACGACAAGATTGTGAGGCAATGAATATTGGGACAACTTCCTAATACGCTTCATTCCCTCAGTAAATTTCATCTAATTCTTTCTCACATCCATAACATTTCGTCCCTCTAATATTGTCTATCTGTACACGATTAGATTCTTATAGAATCTATGACTATCATTTTTAATCCAGACGATTCAAGTGTAACTACTATACATTGTAACACAGGTAGAAATATACCTCAACTTGTCCAAAACACTAGCGACTAAATGTTTTCAAATCTTCTCGTTATAGAATATTTCAAAAACTTTGAAAAGTGTTGAAGTTATTCCGTAAAGGTAGCCTCAGATAAGGATTCCTCAAATAAATGAAGAATCTTAAAAAAAATTTACTTTCTGCTATGTTTAATCCATAACCACGCCTTTCTCCTAATTTATCATACGGGGAATTTCCACATTACATTCGAAATGTACGGTGTTGCAGGAAAAGACGTCAGGATCATATTTCATGAACGTCATAGACCAATTATACCAAATGAAACACCAAAGTAAGAGCTGAACAGGCAACAAAATAAAGTTATTAAAAGTGACCTAGTGAGACCTATTACAAATTCTATTTATCACCTCAAACTCATGAGAAATAATTAAAAAAGAAATAATAGAATTATTTAATGCGAATTTCAATGCTTTGATCTCGCGTATTAATAAAAATACTATGAGAAATTGAAGATGTGTTGGCCTTCACACCTATTACTTTCCACGTTGAATTAATGGTTTGGCTATAGCGTAGGATGAACGTAGAACGTAAACAGTTACGAAATTTTTTATATAAATATAAATAAAATATTCATCTTCCCAAAACACTAACCACAAGGATGTCTGGCCATTCTCAAATGGATGTTTAAACACATTTGGGGATATAATCAAACGTATTTTTGTATGTAATTAGCCACATATTATAGCAGCTTCCTTTAAACTATAAGTAGGTCCGGTCCGAAGGTGGCAAATCGCGGTGCCTCAGGTTTTCTCTGGTGAGCCTATAATTATGTGTTTCTGGTGGCGTCTAAATAATTCTCCATTTTTACAAAATAGATCGCAACAGCCCATAATTAATGACAACCAAACAATTTCCATAATTAAAAGTACTAGAAAGTAGTGGATATAAATAATTAATGAATAGGGCGACAAAGTCTGTAGCAATAAAAAAAACAGTTGGGTGCCGCTCGGAAAAAAAACTCTTAAGGAGAGTCCATCCAATTGTTTTGCGTTTCAGAGCTACCTGTTTTTGACTAGTGGAAGAAAGAGACTTCTTAATACTGCAAACAAGTATTGGATATGCGAGCTGGTTAGCAGTAAGCCGTGTCCTTACGAAAAAATTTCTCAAAGGATCGTTCATAAATGTTGAATTTACGTTAAGCGGACGGGAACTATCTTTTAGGAAAGGAAATCACCTTAGTACGAAATTGAGAAGTACGACAAAGCTGGAGTATAGTGAAACTTTTTACCGAACAGCCCTTTAGTCCCGTTTATCACTCTCAACACCAACGAAGTCTTTCATTTGCACTCCAAAGCCACCTCTCCTGCATTTACAACTTTCCTACTACAATTCTGCCATCGTCCGTTCCTTTTTCATCCAACATATATCCTCCTAAAATTTTATCTCGACACTTGTTCCAGCTTGCTCACCATCTAAATCATAAATTCACTTTTAACCCCAATTTGTCATAGCGCTCTTTTGCCCCACACGCCACAAGTTGTTACTTCTATAGCTCTACTATATTATATATATCTTATATTACACCTAGGAGGAACAGGACTGTTCTTACTCACAACAGAGGTTGTGAGTAAGGTTTTTACGTTTTACTTTCAAACCCCTCCTTTTACACACCTGCCAAAATCTCTCTACCAATTCCCTCAAAAACTTTATTATATATTATACATAATAATCTATGATATATATATTTAATATAATGTAGTCTCAGATCGCCACAATCAAAACACTAAATCATCCTGCATATAAATAGGGTAGTAGCAAGCCTTCCAACTGGCGTCTTCCATTCTAAACCAGCCATTCATCACTTACCACGCGTTAATTACTTCCACCCTGCCCCCACCGGGAATCGGGGAATTGGCACCCTAGCCACGACTGTCCACCATCTAACTACTTTTCAGAACGCTTCCATCAGTTATTACAAAAATAAATGAATAACCAACACGAGACATGCACATCCCTACCTACTGCCGCTATTAACTCATTAACAATCACTTTCGACACATTATTCTTACAAAACGAGTGAGCTAAGAACGGAACGACATACGTTCCTATGTAGGCATGCGCGTCTTTCCGGGCTTCACACCCGGTGGGGGGGCAAACAGGGTTACAGGCACAATGTGACATTAATAAATACAACGAGAAACGAGGTCCGATCGCGCATTTACTATACGTCAATTACATATCTGTTTTGATTTATCTTTGCAGAAGATCCCTACACATTTTTGGCAACACTAGATAATACACATACACAATGCCATACCCGAGCCTACACATTATTCTCTATCATACGTGCCTATCTAGCAAATAACCATCAAAACTAAGATACAATTTAGTATAACCTCACCACGTAGCCATCATTATTAGTGCTAATATACGAACTATTCTAGGATACTACGATACGCATGACGGAGCAAGGCGTTAATGTTTGTTATGTGAGCGGCTAAAAACCAAATGGTAGCGTAGTATATTTTTATGATGTATTTGACTAACTCATCAATTGGATCTAAACTATCACTATAAACACACATCTATGACATAAGAGTTAGTTCTATTCGTTGTCTATGCGTAGGTTATTCTTGAATATTATTATATGATAGCATCATACATTATATTAGCTTGGTAATACAAATAGAGGTTAAATGACTTGTAGGTAGATATATTTAGTACATAATGTAGAACTCATAGTTTAGGGATGAACTGGTACATATTAAGCGTACCTATTTTTTATACCCCTTTGAGGTTTACTATTGTATATTATGTTAATATATTTATATTTCTCATATATCTCTTATATTACTGCTAGGTCTAAATGCTGCCAAGATGATTGCTAGTACAGAATTAATGCACACCGAACCCATACTCTAAAATACGCTCAGATAGTACCCCACATTGTCACAGTAATTGTGGGTCATATATGACGTATTTTTCACGTTCGAGTTGCGAAGGAGCGGCATTTGCCTTTGAGCGTCTTCAAAATGTTATTTGGAATGTTAAACTTCTCTATTCTCGTCTCTCGTCTCTTCTTCCCTCTCTTCTTTCTATCTCTCTTGCTCTCCTCTCTTCTGCATCTTCTCTCTCGTCTTCGTGTCTCCTCGTCTCGTCTCTTATCTCTCAAGTTCTCTCTCTCCTCCTCTCGTATCGTCTCTCATCTCTCTTTTCTATAATTTTACTCTA
This sequence comes from Trachelipus rathkii, assembly GCA_015478945.1. Lineage (NCBI taxonomy): Eukaryota > Metazoa > Arthropoda > Malacostraca > Isopoda > Trachelipodidae > Trachelipus > Trachelipus rathkii. The sequence continues at coordinate 9,704 of JABUQX010018415.1, forward strand.
CAAAATAAAATTTGAAATTTTTTGTAATTTTGCATAATTGACTTGCGGATTTCAGCACTTTACCCCATAAGTCTGGAATTTCCATCAAATAGTTTTCTGCTTTTCAATTGCATTTTCATACTTTTTTTTTATCTAGGCTTAACTTGTAAATTTTTTTTTTTTTTTTTTTTTTTTTTTTTGTGGAAAGCGTAGGTATTGCTTAACTATTTTTTCGTGTTATTGTGAATCTTTTGAGGAGGATTTTTAATTCGTTGGTTTGTTATCTTTCTCTCGAACATATTGTGGCAGCACGTGGTCCTTTTTTTAGATTCACTCCTCCTCCATTGCTTTTTTCGCGGGGACTTCGCCCAAATGGTTGATCACTAGAAAAATTTAGGGGTCGAACACATAATTTCAAATATTAAGCCCATCTTCCTGTAAATTCAGGGTACCCCTGCCGCAGAGGTTTTTTAAGGTAGATTCTAGAGATATATGGTTCCTGGGTTAATGTTATTAGTTAAGTGAGTTAAGTTTTAGAGTTAGTGTTTGCAAGTTCAGGTTAAGTCTCAGGGACCTCTCTCTGTTTTTACGGACCTCCGTCCAGTTTTGATCTTTTTCATTTCTTTTAATATATTTTCTAGTATTGCAGTGATCCTGAACGAATCACAATTTAAGTGACAACGACATGATGTGCGAAAAATAGATAACCCGGCACCCTTTTTTACGTCTTTGCTTTAACTAAAATTTTGGACTACACCGGACATATGTGGTGAATTACCGCTCATTAAATGGCAGGAGTCGGTGTCGTCTCGCCTTGGGCCGTTGAAGGGCGGGAGGTCAACAACCCCTACCGGGTAGATCTTGCTAACTCTGTCCCGCCTCAGTGGGGCCGTTGGTGACGTGGTCTGTTCGGAAGCCTTTCCCGGGGCTCTGGTTGGTATTGTGGGTGCTAACGAAGTGGGTTTTTCCTAACAAGACCCTCCCCTACGAGAATGTGTTAATGGAAACAGACCCCGCCCTCTGTTCTTCATCCGTTTTCGCTCTGAGCCCCCTTAATTTTTTTTCTTGATTTTACTTTGGGGTTGAAGGGACATTACGCCGTGATCTGGGCCTGAGAATTATGTATATTGTTTTTTTTTTCTGTAGTTGTTTGTCGGTGACTTGCCTTCTATTTTAATTTTCATGATTTATGAAGCTTTTTTTTTTTTTTTTCTTTACATTTTTTTAATAACTTTATTACACTGATTTCAAATATGTAATCTGATTGTTTCAATCTCTCAGATTTTTTAACGTTTCGAGATATTTAGATTTTTTTAAACATATTTAACATAATGTGAGTTTTAAAAAATTATTTAAAATATTTTCGAACTTTTGAATCATGTCCGTTTCCACTGAAATTCATTGTAAGGTTCACGTAGGCGCATGCAATAGTAGGGTTAACCAAAAAGCAATATATTAAAAAAAAAAAACAAAAAAAATCAAAACTGACGGAGTCGTAAAACAGAATAGGATATAAGTTAGGTTAAGTTAGGTTAAGTTAAGTAAGGTTAAGTTAGGTTACGTTAGGTTAGTTTAGGTTAGGTTAGGTTTTGTTGGATTCGTTTAAGAAACTCTAAATAACCAGATTTTTTTTTTTTTTTTACAAATGTCTACCCATTTTCTCTCGACCATTGGGTTATAGACTTATAGGTCTCTATTTTTCGATTTCTTGTACAAAATTAATTGGCCATATTCTTTCCTATCATTGTAATTGTAAAATAATTAGTTCTCTACCTTTAGGACTTTGGTGAGAAACGGTTTTGTGTCTCTTGACATAGCTAAGATTTTTGACAGGGTATGGCATGCATCTCAGTTCTACAGGTTTTTTTTTTAATCTTATTTTTGTTTTTTTTCCTTACTATTGTTTTTTTTTACGTTTTTTTTTCTTTCAAATAACTTGAGATTATTAATAGTCGGCGGTGCTAGAGGTTGTTACGAATTTGTTTTTTTTTTTTTATTTCAATTGCAGTTTTCCTCAAAATTTTTGTGATGGCTGTCTATCTGTCTCTGTCAGTCAGTCAGTCAGTCAGTTAGTTAGTTAGTCAGTCAGTTTTTCTGTTCCTATTTCTATTTAGAGATTTCCCCAGAGTCTTTCCTGAGACAATCTCTTGGTATGCATATGGATCGATTCTCTCTTTCACAAATTTCAATCTGCACTTTCTTTTGTCCTTAGATTTATTCCGCAAAAGTTAGTTTTCTATTTTTTTATTTGCCTGTATCTCATTCAAGGTAGACTTGCCTTGCCATCGCCTTCAACGGCACTATCATTTGTCCTGTTATAATTATAAATATCCTCATTCATAATTATAATTCATAACTTTAATAGTAAATTGCCTTGGAAACGTCACACGATAACATTTGCCAGGTGTTTTTCAAAAGTTTGGGAAATGTTTATGGGAAAATGAAATTTTTTTCCAGTTCTTCCAACAACAGTAAGATTATATTATTTACCCATGAATTAAATATAGCTGTAAAACAGCTTTAGTTGCATCCATTTCTGTAATTTGACTGTTTAAGATTATTAACTTTTTTTTTTTAACTCTCATTCATTCTGACTCCTTTGACTGTTTTCCTTATGACATGATGTTGGCTTTGTTTCTCTTCTTTACAAGAACTACTGCAATAGGTGCTGTAGAGAGTTAGCAACTTTCATTCATTACTCTCATGTTGTTCGGCTACCCTCACAGCAAAATGGGGATGTAACACTTTCACATGACTTTTTTTTGTGAAGATTTGCAATTCCAGATATTCACTTGCACTTTTTTCTGTGCTGCTGAAATTCTTCCCTGTTTCTGTATAATTTACTGTTTATAGTTTATCTTTCTTTAATAGAGTAGTAGTAGTAGTAGTAGTAGTAGTAGTAGTAGTAGTAGTAGTAGTAGTAGTAGTAGTAGTAGTAGCAAGTTTATTTTCATTTCGAGCTGCTTATAAAACTGTTGCTAAACTACCTCCGCCACAACCATTTCAGCATTGTAAGAGCCAGACATTATCATTGTCTATATTTTGCAACAACTGCAGTTCTTTTACAGCTTCAACTTTGTGACAAACCTGAACTTAGAAACTAACAACTACGGCCGCTTCTAATATAACTACCATTCAATAGTTCAATAGACAGATCTAAGATATTTTGACTTAGAAGTAGGGTGCTATTTCTGGGTTAACAAAAATAATGGAAAAATAAAGAATATGAGTAAACTTACTACGTGTTTGGAAAATACGATATAAAGTTTAAGAACGACATGTTTTTCTTATTAGAGATGAAGGTAGCATTGCTTACTTGATTGCTTAATTCTTGTTACTCCTAATAGGAGCATGAGGCTTCTGTTATGGTTCACAACCTCGTCCTATTGACTAAACCGCTTTAATTTCCATCGGGTTCCGTCCAATTCTTTATGTATCCTTCAATAATGATCTTCTCCATGTCATGGTCAGTCTTCCTCTTCTCATTTTCTTGGGGATTTCCTTCTAGTACGATCCTTGCTAATTCTCAGTGCGGTCGAAGAGAGTAGTAGATCATGTATCGTAGAGGGAAATTCATCGGTCGCCGATTAATGGCAAAAAGTATTGATTTATCGTAACTTTTACTGCCGATTAATCGTCAGACGAGCATTAACATACGCTCGCGCGTATGCGCGAGTGGATGTTAATGCGAGTGATATATATATATATATATATATATATATACATATTATTATTATATATATATATATATATATATATATATATATATATATATAGTATATATATATATATATATATATATATATATATATATATATATATATATATATATATATATATATATATATATTATTAGTATTCTACTTTTCTTCGTAGTTTTTTATGTAGTATTATTATTAACCCTTGGTTTTATGCAAACTTTGTTGTAGTTAAAACTTTTATTTTACATATACTATTGCACTTACTAATAGATTACAATTAAAAAATATCTATTTAAAAACAGTAGAAGAATTAACCTTATAGTGCACGTGCACGTGCACGTTGAAAGAGAATATTTATAAGATAGCTTTCGTTTCATCAGAAACCTCTTCAGTCGTATTAGTTCTTTCAACGTGCTTAAAATTACAACTAAATTAAAATCTTGTAAATGTTCCTGTAGGTGACTGTGACATGGGCGGAGGCTACAGGCATTCTTGAACCGTTTTCAACAATCTTTGGATTCTTTTTGCTCGCAATATTTAAATTTTGAAAGCCTCATTCATCCTCAAACTACTATGAGCGAAGAAAGACAATGACGGGGGAAAAGGAAGGGAAGTTAAACCATTATTGTTGAAAGGGGGTTATTGTTATGTGTGTTGCTATCCGTGTGAGGATGTTTTTCTTCATATTGCTGTATTATATTTTTTGATTGTAATTGAATGATGGGTTAATAGCTTGTGTTGTAGTTTATCAAGGGTGTGTTCACCTTTGAGGGTGTTATAGGTGTCAAATTGATTTATGCAAAAAGTTTCTATTATTTTTCTTTTATGTTGGTTAGGAATGAGTACGAGAGGATGCATGGCAGTGGTACTGACTTTGTGATTGTATTGTGATCTGTGAGTCACTAGAGATGAGTTCTGGTTGTCGTTTCGTAAGTCGTAGGTATGCTGGTATTTTCGTCTGTCGTAGTCATTTGTCTCTCCTATGTAGGTCTTGTGGCAATGATTGCATGCTATTGTGTATATGCATTGTTTTGGTATAGGGTGTGGTTTGGGTGGATGGAAAAGTTTTTTGAGAGGGAGTGCAGTAGTATTGGTTAGTATAATGTTATGGGGGATGTATTTTTTTATTTGTTGTGATGTTTTGGTTGGGATGGGGAGGTAGGAGGAAATTGTAGGAGTATTTTGTGCATCTGGAGTGTGTTGTGTGTTGTGGTTTGTTTTGGCTTTCCTATATGCTTTGTTAATGATATGGTTTGGATATTGCAATTTTTGAAATGTAGTTCTGATGAAGTTGGTTTCATTTTTTAGATTAATGGCTGAACAAATTCTGAAGGCGCGAGTATATAATGAGGTGAGAGTTGCTATTTTTTATAGTTGTGGAGTGAGATGATAGCCAATGTATGTATGATGGTCTAGACTCTAGATGATGGTTTACGGTATACCGAAAAGTTAAGATGGAAAGAATTGAGCCAGGAAATGAGTGTGTCTAAAAAAGGTAGAGAAGAATTAGTGGGGTGTTCTAAAGTGTACTGTATGGTGGGGTGTATTCTGTTTATTTGTTGTAAGAGTTTGTTTGGGTCTATGTTGTGAGGTAGGGAAATGAAAATGTCATCTAACTACCTGTACCAGTTTGCGTGTTTTAAGTCGGGAAGAGGAAGTATGTGATAATGTTCTGTTAATTCCATGTATATATTAATGTGTGTTGGTGAGAGTGGGGACCCCATGCTTAGGCCGTTTTTTTTGTAGATAGAAAGAGTTTTGAAATTGAAAAAAACTGTGTTCTAAAGATAGTTGTATGAGTTGAGATATGAATGGGAATGGGTATGAAAGTTGTATATTGTTTTCTGTGATGTATTTTTCTAGCATGGATAGAGTTATGTGTACAGGTACGGACGTAAAGAGGAATGTGACATCGAAGCTATAGAAGTTGTGGATGCAGGGATTTAAGTGAAGTGTTTTTTGTATGAAATATGTCGAGTTTTTTAAGTATTTTTGCGATGTTGTTGATGAGCGGTTTAAGTTGAGAGGATAACCAGGCTGAAAGTTTGTATGTGGGACAGTTTGTATTGGAAATGATAGGACGGAGGGGGATATCAGGTTTGTGGGTCTTCGGTATACCGTAAAACTGGGCAAGATTGGACATTTGTGCTTTTAAGGCGTTATGGAGATTGGGATATTCTTTGCAGACGGTTTTTAGTTTTTTGTTGAATGTATTTGTGGAATTGTTGAGGGGGTTGGTTTGTCATTTTGTGTACGTGTTGTTGTCTGAAAGTGGCGAGTTGCATTTGTCTATGTAATCCTGTGTATTCATTATAACTATGATTTTTCCTTTGTCAGATCTTGTTATGACGATGTTTTTAGTTTGTGGAGAGCAGAGTAAAATTTAGTAGGGAGTAATTTGTTACGTTGTGAGTTGTTGATATGTTGTATGATTAATCCTTTTAGTATATCGGTATTAAAATTAGATTCTTTATAAGTTTTAGTCCAATAGTCAAAATCAATAACGGGCCTATATACATACCTATATATAAAATATATATAGATATAAATAAGAAGAAATATAATTTGAATAATATAATATAAATATATATATATAACCCGTTATAATAAAAAGGTGCCTCCTTTAAGTGAGTGTTTTAGAAAGCCTCGTATCCCTCTGGAACTTAGGCTTATTATGCTTTTGAAAACGTAACCTCGTCGTAAACAAGTTACGTACTCCGCATCCCCATAATAGGATGCAGACCCTAAAGTGTTTGGACCCCTCATAGATCTTAGAGAGACCTCATATCTCCCTTTTGATTAGTAAACCTCGTCGTATGACGAGGCTACGTTACTCAAAAGAAGGGTTTACTAAGTTACAGAGGATACGCCTCCAACATCCAAAAGTGAGAAGGATATCATATATAAGGCTATATTATATATATCATATATCATATATATATAAAATATTACTATATATATTTAATATATATCTAATATATATATATTATAATATGATCTAAAATAATATATATAATATATATATCACCAGAATATTAAGTATTAAATTAGAATATCAAAAGAATATTAATTTAAATTAATTATAAAAAAATAGGATTTATATTTTAATAAATTTATAATTTTTTTTATGGTTAAAATAAAATTATAATAAAAAAATGGATCAAAAACATATTCAAGTGTATACATGTATAAATTGTCTATCTAAATTTAATATCGGGTTATCGTAGGGTCTACGGCAGATACCGTTAGCTGGTATTTATTCCATTAGTAATAAAGCACATAAAAAGTTAATTCCTTTAGGGCTAAGTGAAACAAGAGAAAATGGAGTTCATTTGTTACAGGAACCATTGAGAAAATAAGATATTTTGTAGGATATTAAAACTTTTGTGAGACAAAATAATTTTTCCAAATTTTTTTTTTTTAATAAATAAGAAAAAGTAAAAATTTAAAAAAAGAAAAAAAAGTTAAAAATTTAATAGCGAGACCTAATATATCCTTCTCGCTCATCCTCAATCTCGAGACTATATTGTGAAGTAACTAAGTAAATAGTTTTATTCGAAGAACTTAACCAAAGGTGATCGCTGACGAGTGTATGAGGAAGAAAATGTACAATTTTTATTTTATATACTAAATTGATATATAAATTTAAATTTAAGGTATAATAATGCCTGGCTTAATACTCTATTTCTATCCTATTTGCTCCTTCAATCAATGAGTACATGGTAAATATATAATTTAATAATTTTTAAAAAACAAATACCCTTCACAATTTTGCTAGCGCCTCATAGGACTTTCCTATTGAGCGGTCTCCTCATCATCTTCTACATGTATAGGGAGTTGTTCATGAAAACTGCTCTTTTAAAGGGGAAAATTTGAAATGCTTATTTTCCCCCCCACTAACCAGTCTCTAACCCGATATTTTCGCTTGCCAGGCTTGTACTCCATATAGCATCCTGCTACCTCTACCAGTCTCGAGCACTATCTTCTTGCTTGCCAGGTGAGTACTCCATATAGCATCCTCCTACCTAGACCAGTATCGAACCTTTTCCTCTCGCTTGCTAGGTGAGTCCATATAGCATCCTCTTACCTCGACCAGTATCGAACCCTGTCTTCTCGCTTGCTAGGTGAGTACTCCAAATAGCATCCTCCTACCTAGACCAGTATCGACCTGTACCTCTCGCTTGCTAGGTGAGTACCATATAGCTTCTCTTACCTCGACAGTATCGAACGCCTGTCCGCTCTTCTTGCAGGTGCTAGTATCCATATAGCAATGCCTCCGTTTACCTTGACAAGACTCAAACCCTGTGTTCTCGATTGCTTGGAGGACTCACACACAGATCCTCTCGCTTGTTGAACTCGAACCCTGGTCCTCTCGCTTGCTGGACGTGAACATAGTATCCTGGCTTTCACGTTTGCTAGACTCGAACCATGTCCTCGTCGCTGTTAAGTGGAGTACTCCATATAGCATCCTCCTACCTAGACCAGTATCGAACCTTTCTTCGCCTACCCCTTGTTGCGCTATAAATATCTAAACTCTTAATGTATGCAGAACAATACATAATTTTTTATTATATTCACTCACAATCAAGTGCATCAAAAGTGTTGGCAAAAATTTTGTGAATGGGGAGGGGGGATAATTTTGAAAGGAGGGATGGGGCATATATGTTGACAATGGGGGAGGGATAATTCTTTCAGAAAAGTTTTTAATTAAAGTAGATACCATCAGAGAATTCCATTGCTGTTCGCTTTGTTAGAAAAAATGTTCTCTTAGAAATAGATTCCAATTGTCTTCAGAAAAGAACTTCAAGAAAATATTTTACAATAATTTTGCATATAATATATATAATAATTATAGATATATTATTTAACGTAAAATATAAATATAAATTATATAATATAAAAATATAATATATATATTATATAGTATATTAAATTGCAGCCTTAAATAGTTTTAATAACGAAAGTGCTTGCTGACTGTATCCATATTGTCTTTCCTCATTGTGGTTTAATGGATATAACCTAGTTCACGCGTTTCAAGTGAATTTTCTCTCCCTCTTCTCTTCTCTTCTCTCTCTATATATAGTATATATTTATAATATATAAATATCATAAATAATAATTATAGATATATAATTTAACGTAAAATCTAAATTTAAAGAATTGTCCAATGTTAAGAGCTAATCAAAAATATCCCTTTAGATTTTTAAAAAATAAGATTTAAAAATAATAAAAGAACAACCAACTAGAACTGTCCTATGTCTTACCCAGAAATCTAAATTTAGAGAACGGTCCAATGCCTTACCCAGAAATCTAAATTTAGAGAACTGTCCAATGCCTTACCCAGAAATCTAAATTAAAAGGAACATCCAATGTCCTACGCCTTCCGAAATCTTAATTTAGAGACCTGGCGAATAAACGCACAAGGAAAGTTGGACATTAATGGCAGGTTTTAAAAACAATAATATAGTATTAGGAGGCAAACCATTGTTTTAAAAATATCCTAATATCAGTATATATATCTAATACTTAAACACTGAAATGAGAGCAACAGAATTAACTGTGCAAAATGAATTAAAATTTTAGGAGTCATTTATCCCAATGATGGTTGGGACATTTTTTGGTGAATCAAAGAAACATAAAAAACTTAATTAGCCGGGGCCGGGCCGGGGCCGGGCCGGGCCGGGTTAGCTAAAGAAATTAGAAATGTAAGTCAAAAAAACTGAAAGTCTTAAAACTTAGGATGAAAATTAAATATAATTTCATCTAGTCTAATCAATTCTCTAAACTGTTATAAAAATGTCAATCACCACCACTTAATTAATTCATTAAATCAAAATACTTTCTAAAGAAATTTTTAGAAAATAATATTGATTATGTCGAAAAACAGCAGTATTACTTTAAATATATACTATATATCATATATATATATATATCTAATAATATAATATATTATCTATATATATATTATATATATATATTATATATATCTTATCCTATATATATATATATTATATATCACTAATATTATATCATATATATTTTAGAACTACTTTGTCGTAGTGATATATTTACATTATAGAGAGGAAGCCCTTTGATTCTTTTTAGTATTATGCCTTACTGTCACTGTCATTTTATGTACTAACATTACACAAATTAAACAACATTTTAAGACACTTTTTTTTATGAAATAAATTTTTAAAAAGGGAAGCTAATTTCGTCCGAACACGCGAGACTCTTCAGAGCCTAAGCGGACTGGAATTTTCTTTCTTGAGTCTTCATCAGTCAAGTGTTTGTTTTCAAGGTTGGCTGGATATTTCCTTCATGGTGTTGTTGCAATATTTTGATGTTTTTCAGATATTCATTTGTCGTTAAAATATCTTAACTTCACCGGGATCCTTATTGTAGTTGTTACTATATTAAATGCAAAAGACAAAAAGAAATTTTCCCCCCTATTTTTGCAATGGTTGCGTGTGATGGGAAATTCTCAGATCGATTTTAATTGTCTGATATTGATCAGGAGTGGCCTTGTCATCGCCTATGCATTTGTACGCTGAATTTAAATGCTGTCCTTGGCAGGTCATCTGTAATGTTGATTTTTTCTTCTTTGCAAATCTATGGTTTCACACTACTATATTTTCTTTACTGTAAATTGTGTTCAAACAGAAGCTAGAGCTGTCAAACGATCTTGTCCCATTGAGTTTCTTAAGAATGTTTTTAAGGTGATGTTATTGATGGAATGAGGGTAATATTTTTTGGTTAATTATTTGTTTAAGAATATAAGAAATCGAGGAATTGGTAAAAAGGAGATGTTGCTATTTTTCGGAAAGTGCTATACTTTGTTTTCAGTAACCTCCTTTTGCTTGTTAAATGCTTGTGATGAAAGCACTCAGGATAGTAAGTGATTGAAGAGTATTGTGGATGTATTTAGTTCCTTGTGGGAAGAGAGGGAGAGCAAATACGAAAAGGCACCGAGAAATAGAGATGACAGAACAGCTAAATTTGTGTTTGGGGAATGATTAGATAGGAATTTACATATTTACCAAACCTTTTATAACACAACTAGTTTTATGGATTAAATAGTAGATGGCCATTTTCTCTCCTCACAACACCACCCTAAGATGTCCTAAACTATATAACTCTATTCATGCTCAGTAGTATACGATAGAATCTTCCAACAACTCTACCCTTCCTCGATAACTTAATCACATGGAATAACAATTCTGCAATTAATCTATATGTAGAAAACCAACATTCGCACCAAAACATATACATTGGCTATCTAATCATTCCCCAAACACAAAATTGCCTGTCTGTCATCCTATTTCTCTGTGCCTTCGTATATGCCTCCCCCTCTTTCTAGCACAAGAAACCTAAATACATCACATCTTTCAACTACTTACTATCCTGAGTTTCATCACAAAGCATTTAACAAAGCAAAAAAGAGGTCGTATAGCACCTTTCCCCCGAAAAATAGCAACACCTCCTTTTACCAATTCGCTCAATTACCATATATGCCGTTAAAAGCAAATATTACCAAGAAATTATACCCTATTCATCAATAACACACTAAAAAAACATTCTCAAAACCTTAAAACGAAAGAAAATCCCCCTCAAAGCTGTATATATCACTCCCCTGCAATAGCTGCAAAAATCAGATGTAGGTGAACCAGAGATTTGGCAAAGAAAAAAAATAACATACACTCTCCATTTCTATTTTCAGCTTTAACAAGTCAGCGAAGACACAGGCCACTCTATCAACAACAATTAAGATTCAGAAATATCAATCACATACGAACCTTCGCAAATCAGAATCTTTGCACTTTATAATAGTAAAACAACAGATAAGCACCCGGTGAAGTTTAAGAGAGGAGTTAATACCAACTGAATATCTGAAAACACTAAAATAGTTCAACAACACCATGAAAGAAATACCGACCAACGAGAACCACTGAACTGATGAAGATCAGGAAAGAAATCCAGTCCCTTAGCCTAAAGAGGTCTCGCGTGTCGCGTTGCGAAAAATAGCTTCCTTTTTAAAATTATTTCATTAAAAAAAAAAGTGCCTTTAACAATGTTTTAAATTTGGAGAACCATTTTGTAATAAAAATATTGTGACAGTAAAACATAATACTAAAAAAGAACCAAGGGCTTCCTCTCTAAAGATATATATATAGCTAATAATTTATATAATATATATATATAATTATATGATATATAATTATAATAATATATTATATATATATATAAAATTATAAATTATATATATCTATATATATATATACTATATATATATAAATTCATAAGTATAAATATATATATAACTATATATATATAATAATATATATAGTATATATATACTACTATATATAATCTATAAATAATATAATATATAATATATATTATAATATAATATATCATAACTAATATACTATCATTAAATCAATATTTGAAAGAATTTCAGAAAGAAAGTGAACTATTCATTGTTATAAAATAAGAATACTACTTAATATTTTAACAATTATTATTTCCTTTTCCGAATCGTTTGGTATATCAAATTCGAAATTTATGTAAAAACTCGGAAAAATTATAATGACAATTTTAATTTGAAATCATGGTAAATACCAAAAAAAAATGAACTATATTTGGATATATTTTTTATCTTGCATCAATTTATAACAAAGCAGTAATGGAATTAAAATATATTTTTTTATTGTTTGATTAACCACTCATTATTTAGTGAAATTTACGTCTAACTCCCGGTAAAAACCCGGTTTTTCTGATTTGGCCGGGCCGGGGGCCGGGCCGGGTCCTAAAATGCCGGGTGGCGGGCCGGGCCGGGGCCGGGCCCGTCGGTTCCTACAATACCATATTTATTCCAGTTATGGCGATTATGGTCAATGGAGTAATGTTGTTGCCGTATTTCTAGATACATAAATATAGTTATTGTTCGGTGAATAGGATTTCAAGAGGAAATGGAAATCCGTTTAGCACAATAAATACAATAGCTTACAGACGTTTAGGAAAGTTACATTTCAAGCTGTGTAGCTTGAGACATTTACCAAGGGGAAGCACCAGATAGTTAATGACAATTACAAAATACATATATTATTATATATTACTATATAACTATATATAATATATAATTATTATATATATATATATAGTATATATATATATATATATATACTTATAAAATATATACAATAATATATAAGTAGGGAAAGTCAGATAGACAAAATGAGCAAGAACTAAGATGATTTGAAGGCAAGTTTATTTAAGCCGAAAAATGTAGATAAATATGTTTAAATCTAAAATCGTCTTCAAGCTTATAATAGATTTGGTGAAATGATAATTTAATAAAATTATAGTTTAATCTTACGATTGGCAGGGTTTTATTTTACCTCAGATGAATACTTGATTTTGCAATTGTAAAATGTTTAGTTGTTCAGCGATCGTGCGGGAAAGTTAATGTTCATCGAGAGTTGTAAGAACATTAAAACATCTCGAATTAGTAACGTAAACAGATTTAGATATAAACGCGTAATTATTTAATATAATCTAATATATATATATATAAAATATTATATATATAATATATAATATATAATATTATATATATAATAAAATATAATAAATATATATAATATATATATAAATAATAAAATTGCAATTTATATATCTATATTTACCTAATAATCTTTATGCATTAAGATATAGAAATACTCTATATGCTCATTTATGATTCGGTTCAAAAATGACCTCCCCTCCTAACCTAACCTAACCTCAACAAAAACCTAACCTAACCTAAAATACCTAACCTAACCTAACCTAATTTAACCTTAACTTAACCTAAAATAACGGTTTTACGCAAAATACCATTTATTTACTGTATAAATATATATATATATAATATATAATAATTATAATATATATAATATATATATATATCATATTAATTAAAATATATATATATATATATTTAATTTTCTTTTCCTTGATTTTTTTTCGTTATATATATAATAATATTATAATATAAAACATAAATAAATATATATATATACTATATTATATATATATATCTATATATAATATAATTTATATATAATATATGATATATATATATATATTATTATATACAAATAAATATAAGAGACTATTTATAAGTGGTTGACTCCAGGAGCGAAAACAAATAATTAATGCAAATCGTAATTTAATAAGTTTTAGGGTAAATACAAATTTTGGTAAACTAACCTACCTAACCGTAGCCTAACCTAGACCTAACTAACTAACAAACTTAACCTAAATTAACACCTACACTATAAAGGAGTGCATCACGTATAAATGTCCAATATATTATATAGAATCTATATATCATATATATATATATAATATAATATATATATATATATAAATATTATATAATATATGTATATAAATAGAATATAAATGATTGTATATGACTCAACACTATTAATAGTATCTATAAATAAAACCTAAATGAGTATATAGTACGTAATATAGTATATATATAATATATAAGTAATATATATATATATATATACAATAAAATATATACTATAATATATATATAGATAATAATATATATATATATATATATAAACATTACAGGTGATCAGAAATGAAATGGTGCAGCTATATATTTAAATAAAAATCCTATATATTAATAATAAACAATATATTATATATATTATATATATATAATATATATAGATATAAAGTAATGTTATATCTGCCATATTTCCGTCCAGTGTCGTACAGGTTGGATCGCGTCGCGTGATTTTTTCGTCTATTCGGACTTTCATATATATATTATATATATATAATATCTAATTAATATAATATATATATATATATATATATAGTAATATATATATATATATAATATATATACTAATGTATAATTATAATATTTTATCATAATATATATATATATTAAATAATATATAATAAATATATATATATTATATATTATATATAAATATATATATAATAAAACTAATATATATATAAATATAATATATATATATATATTATATATATATTATAATATTATAATATATATATAATATATTATATATAATAAAATATAATAAATTATATATATATAAATATATATATTTAATATATAAATATCAATATATTATATATTATAATATATACATATTGTGTGTGTGGTGTGGTGATGTGGTGCGCGCGCGTATGTAGTTGTTGTACAAATCCTACCTATTATTGCGATATAAGTATTTAAACTATATAAATATATATCTTATATATATATATATATGTATGTGTGTGTGTGTATCTGCCCAATGTATAATCTACTAAGTAACCCTCTCATTAAATATTCAATTTTTTAAGCATCAACAGAGAAAAACAAATTTTTCATCTTTTAAGCTTTACCCCTCTCAAATCGCCTTTGATCTATATATAACCGTCCAGCAATTAACTTTACCCTTAAAAAAATAACGAAAACAGCTACGCAATCTTACAAAAATTGTGGAAATTTACATTAACGAACTGTATAATGAACACATTAAGTTACATGCAATTGTTAGAAAATATTAAATCCCTACAGTATTAGCCTAGGAAGTACACACTCCTTTAAGTACCCAAAAAAACTGGCTAAGGATGTCACCCAGGTAATCAAAAAAAGACATTATCTACTATAGTTATTCAAACCTTATAAAAATCCTACATTGCAATTATATAATCTTTTAAAATTCTCATTATCAAATCCACGCCATGGATAATAAACCGCTGGATCCCCCACTCTGCCTGTTTATACTACACCTATAATTTGAAACCAAACCTATCTCCCCACAAGCACAATCCATATCCACAATGAGCTTGTAAATCTACCCACACTTATTTTTTGCAAAACCAGATCCACTCAACTTCTAACCTACATTCTCATGATTTTTACCATTCCGAAACCTAGCATCATTAAAATAACCTCATAACCAATATATCCAAATATTACGACCTGAAAAGAACTGAAAAAATAGAACACTTTTATTCCACTCATTTAAGAAAATCTGATGCAAATCGAAATAACAAACATGAAATTCTTATCAAAGCCATTCATACCTTCACGAAACCACTGAAAGCTTCCAATGTACACATGCGTCAAGGATAGCACAAAAAACCTACAATTCATCCTTAGCCAGATGGGTGTGTGAACTAAGCAAATAAGAAAACATCCTATGATAGAACATAATTTACAACACAATAAAATAGCCCTAATACACAAATTATCTTTTAGATATCAGTTCATAGTGAAACATTTAGATCTAACTCACTGA
>JABUQX010018416.1:7500-16587 GCA_015478945.1 Trachelipus rathkii
TTATTATTATTATTATTATTATTATTATTATTATTATTATTATTATTATTATTATTATTATTATTATATTAAATTTATATTATTATTAATATTATTAAGAGTGTATCAAATCTCAATTTTCATTATTAGAGAGAATGCAGTTGCGGAAGCAGATGCTTACCTTTAATATCCGAGAATTGCTGATGCGAATAGTGGATAATTTTAGGTTTCAAGAGTTACGACACATGTATCTGATTACAAAATATATCATTTACTATCATTTATTAATGAATCATAGTTACTATTATATGGCGAGGTTCTCTACTTAAGGGATTTAAAAGAACACAACGATAAGTGTATGGGGTCCTTTTACACTGATCCAGAATGAGAGGAGGCTAAAATATTCAACATTTTTGACGATCTGGAGAAACTGATTAGAGAACGTCATATATTCCTTCCTTATCTTCTCAACTAATTCTAGTACACGCTTGACTTAAGCTTCACAACTAGTCATTATATTCACAAATACCCAATCAATCTTCTTTCCTCTTTGTAAATCTGAATACATCTTTATAACTCTTAATTTTAATTGCTTTCTCTCTAACCACTCCATCCTAACCTACGTGCATCTTCTGGCACTTTATTCGTACAGATTGAAGGGCTATGCACTGCTTTACGATAACTGTAACTGTTGTGATTACTTTGACCCTTAAGACCTTTTGGCTTCTGCCGATATGGAGGAGGACTGTAATCGCTGATTGAGTGAACAGGTTCATTTCTTCTACGTCTATGCGTTCTCCTCAAAATCCATACCTAGTTCAATCTTACTTATTTTCGTGCCATTCAGACTAGAGACAGTGGCAGAGGGAGTGGGAAAACTTTCGTTCTCCCAACTCAGTACTTTTTATTTAACTCGGAAGAATTGCACGGATATAATCCGAAACAAAAGGCTGGTTCAATAAACAAAAGCATGCTGATCTATTTCTTTTACTGCTTACAAATATTTAGGGAAGTTGAACCTAAACAGGCGCAGTACCTATTCCGAATATACTTTCTGTACCTCAATATTAACACTTTACCACAGCGTTCGAAGTGTAGAAATGTCCAACCTATTCCGAAGAAAGAAAATCGTTCTGACCTTTCTAACTTCCAGATCGTCAGCGTGGCTTTCGGACTCGAGCTCTACTACTACCCTATCTCACAGATTTATGTTCATCTGCTTTTAGGGACAATAAGTAGCCTTGTGTGGGCGTTCTTTATAAATCAAGCTAGTTGATAGGGCATGATTTGGAACACTACTTCCAAAATCTCTCACTTTGTCTTTCTGTTTTTGATCTGGCGACTTTTTTTTCTATCCTGTCAATAGTGGTTTCCTTAGAGTTAGCTCTCACCAACTCTATTCCTTCTTTTGAATAATGTACTCGGCTACTCATCTAACCTCTTCTGCTCATGTGAAGATTTCTCAACACTCCGATCTTCTACCCATTTTAAACCTGTTAGTTGAATACAAACTGGCAAGTTCTATATCTTGATTATGAACTCTCATTTTGTAGTTATAGGAATTTATGATTTTTCCTATCAGCATTAAAACAGCATCAGTATTTGCGGATGCTGAAGTAGATGTATTTGCGGATAGCTCCTGGTGCGCATTTCCGGGGATCACCCCTAATTCTTCTTCTTCTTCTTCTTCTTCTTCTTCTTCTTCTTCTTCTTCTTCTTCTTCTTCTTCTTCTTCTTCTTCTTCTTCTTCTTCTTCTTCTTCTTCTTCTTCTTCTTCTTCTTCTTCTTCTTCTTCTTCTTCTTCTTCTTCTTCTTCTTCTTCTTCTTCTTCTTCTTCTTCTTCTTCTTCTCTTTCTTTTCTTCTTTTCTTTCTTCTTCTTTACTTCTTCTTCTTCTTCTTCTTCTGTCCTTCTTCGTGCTTCTATCCTCTACTTCCTTCTTCTTCTTCTTCTTCTTCTTCTTCTTTTCTTCTTCTTCTTCTTCTTTCTTCTTCTTTTCTTCTTCTTCTTCTTCTGCTTCTTCTTTCTTCCTTCTTCTTCTTCTTCTTCTTTTCTTCTTCTTCTTCTTCTTCTTCTCTTCTCTTGCTTCTTTTTCTTTTTCTTTTCTTTTCTCTTCTTCTTCTTCTATCTTCTTCTTCTTCTTCTCTTCTTCTTCTTCTTACTTCTTCTTCTTCTTTCTCTTACTTCTTCTTCTTTTCTTCTTCTCTTCTTCTTCTTCTTCTTCCTTCTGTTTCTTCGTCTTCTTTCTTCTTCTTCTTCTTCTTCTTCTTCTTCTTCTTCTTCTTCTTCTTTTTCTCTTCTTCTTCTTCTTCTTCTTCTTCTTCTTCTTCTTCTTCTTCTTTCTTCTTCTTCTTATTATTATTATTATAATTATTTTATTATTACTTATTATTATTATTATAATTATTATTATTATTATTATTATTATTATTATATTATTATTATTTTATTATTATTATTATTATTATTATTATTATTATTATTACTCTCAATCACTCCAGAGCGATTTGAATAGGATTGTAAATTGGTCAAAAATAGTGGCAAATGAAATTTAACATCAATAAATGTACGGTTGTACATTTTGGGAGTACGAACAACTAATATGATTACATAATAGATGACGCAGTTATCAAAGTTGTCAGTGAGGAAAAAGTTCAAGGTGTATAAGGATTTAAAGTTTGAGACACAAAGTGCTGAAGCTTTTAAGAAAGCTAATAATGCTTTGTGCTTTATTGCCAGAAACTTCGAATATAAATCTAAAAACATAATACTTCATTATAAAACATTTGTTAGACCTTCTCAGGAATAAGCAGTACTGTTTTGGAGTCCATACTTCAAAAAAGACAGAAAAAATTGAAAGAATTTAAAGAAGTTCAACCAAATTAATACCAGAATTGAGAGGTAAATCATACGAGCAACGACTATGTGAATTAGATATCCATTCTTTAGAGACAAGAGGATTGAGAGGAAAATTAATAGAAGTTTTTAAAATGCTAAATAAATTTCACAAAGTAGATTACAGTCAATTCTTTAGATATGATTTTAATGATGTAACACGAACAGGGTTGGAAAAAACCCGGGGTTGGACAATAAAAACCCAGCCCAGCGGTTTTTTGGGGGGGATTTTTTTTGGTTTTATAGTGCTTTTTTGGGTTTTATTGATTTTTTTTTGGCTTTTTTAAATTATCTATTTTTGATGAAAAAAATAAAATGATCAATAATTATTGAATTTGCTTTTTGTAATGCCATTTTAGTATTATTTGACAACTATATTAATAAATAGGTATAAAATTTAAAAATTAACCATATAATTTGGTAACAGACATTATCAAATTCCCACTGCTGAATGAATGGCAATGCCTAATTGGTGAAACTTGTAAAGATAAATGGTAGGGCAATTGTTACAGGTTATTGATAGTAATGACATAACAGGACTATCTTAAGTAACGTAATTTAGTAATATATTTAAATTTATGTTATCTAAATTTTGAACATTGTTGTCATTATAATTTGAGGCTCTGAGAAGCTAGTAAGTTAGCTGAAAAATAGTTCAGTAGTTGTTACCTAGAAATTAGGCTGGCTTGCACTAGATGCCTTCCCCAGGAGCTGACCACCAACCCACCAGGTCTGGGTTTTTATGGTAAAACCCGTGTAAAATTGGGAGAGTTGGAAAAAAATACAGTATATGTATATAGTCACTTTATTAAAAAAAATGAGTAAGACACACTGTAGAAAATTCAGAGATTTTTAATTTATATATATATATATATATATATATATATATATATAATATATAAACATATGAATATATATATATATATATATTATATATATATATATATATATATATATATATTATATATATATATAATATATTATATACTATATATATATATAGTATGTACAACTAAATGGCTATAAGTCATCATGGGAAATAGTGAAGCGTGGTGTTCCACAGGGTTTAGTGCTGGGTGGCCGCTATTTTTGATTTGAATTTTTTTTTTTTTTCTTTTCTATAAAAAAGTTCACAACCTCACGGCATAAGCCCTATTCAAGGAGAGGGAACTTTCTAGGTAATTTCTACCTAGGAATCGAACTAGCGCATTCGAACCCGCGAACCTTGCCATGCGACGCCGCCTCGCTCTACCGTTTTGTGCCATAATCCATATATATATACTATATATATAATAATATATTATATAATATATATATATATATATATATATATAATATATATATATATATATACTATATATATATAATATAATATATATATATATATAGATATATATAAGTATATATATATACTATTACTATGATATATATATTAATATATATATATATATTATATTATATATATATATATATAATATATATTATATATATATAATATATATAATATATATAATATATTATTATATATATAATATATAGATGCATATTAGACCAGGGACTTCAATGCAAGGTTTCTAAGTTGCAGACGATACCAAAGTGGCTATCTCAGTTAGGAATAGTGAAGGATGTATAAAGATTCAAAAATGAACTTGATAAAGCTTCTTGAATGGATAGATAAGCGGCAAATGAATTTTAATAGTAAAAAGTGTAGGTTTTTTACCTAGGTTACTCAAATAAAAGTTTTAACTACGATAATGAATGGGATTGGCTTGCAGTCTGTGGAGCAAGGAAAAGACGTTTTTGTGTGATTATAAGCAGTATTTGAAAGTAGCTAATTCAGTGTTTGGAAGCAAGGAATAAAGCTAATAAGATGCTGGCATACTGAATCGCAATGGCTTGTTTACACCAGAGCAAAAAGTTAATAACCGTAAAAATGTATAAATAGCTATGCTTTATAGGCCAGTATCAGAGTATGTGCACAAGTTTGGGACTCTTATTTAAAGAAGGACTTAGATATGCTAGAGAGAGTGCAACGGCTAAGAGTAACAATGATGATTTCTGGGTTTGAGGGTACGAGCTAGGGATGCCCGATATCTAAAAAATATCGATAAATCGATATATCGATATTTTAAAAAATATCATATCGCCTTTCGATATTATCGCCAGAAAAATATCAATATTCGATATATCGATATATTTCAAAACTAATAAATATTATTATAATCCAATATACTATATTATATATATATAATAAGATAATATATATATATATATATATATATATACTATATACTATATAGTAATATATATATATATATATATATATATATATATAGATATATATATATATATATTATATATATATATATATATATATATATATATATATACCGGGTATATATATATATATATAATATATATATACGCTATATATATATATATATAGTATAACTATATATATATATCATATATATATATATAATATATATATATATATATATAATATATATAAATAATATATATATAATATTATTTATATATATATATATAGATATACTATTAATATATATATATTATATTATTTAATATATATATATATATATATATATATATATATAATAATATATATATATATATATATATATATATATATAGTATATATATATATCCTCCAGATTAGGCGACGCACATAGCTAAAAAACTACGATAGCGACTCTAAACATTAATACATTTTTTTGGAATCAGGGGCACATTTCAGTTATGAAAAGTACAAAATAAATTCTATCTTTTAGTCAAATAAAAAAAAAAATAACCAAAGTTTTAGGGATGTACGATGTTTTTTTTTTTTACAACAGCTGAAATGATGTGTTACAGATTATTTGCGTTTCTTAAACAACGAGCAGTTGTTAGTATTTTACAGTATTACGCGTTAATACTAACCTAACTACTATATCTATATATATACATATATATATATATATATATATATATATATATATACTATATATGATATTATACATATTATATGATATATATAAATATATATATATATACTATATAATATACTTATATATATATATAGTATATTTATATATATATGGCATACGTAATATATATAATATATACATAATATAATATAATACAACCATACTATATATATATATATATATACACTATATAATAATATATTATATATAATATATATTATATATATATATATATATATATATTAATTATATATATATACTATATATATATATATATATAGCACCACACAGAGAGAGAAAAGTTATTATTTTATAAATATGAAGCAGACGTATGCACAGAAGAAAAAGTGGAGAAATGGAAAAAGATCTTCACTCTTCAGGTCTTTCAACTTTCAAGTTTCCAACTCAAAGCTTGAAGACTGAAGTTGTGCTAGAAAGCGTGATGTTGGATCTTGAGGAAAACTGGGGTTGTGACGATCGTGAATAAATTAAATAAGAAAATGGCGTTTCACTAGAAAATTAAACAATAAACATAAAAATCCCTTTTTTTTGTTTTAAAAATGAAAAATAACTATTAAGTATTAATGAAGCTAGGAATCTTAAAAATGATTTCTTATTTAAGTACAAATAAATATTGATTCCAACAACGAAAATTAATTTAAATTGGATGGTAGACAACTGATACTTGGACGACTTCTAGAAGTCTGTATCTTAAGAAAATCTATTAAATCTTTAGTCAGTAATAAAATTGAAATAAATATTTAAGAAGTTCGAACTGGAGGCCAGACGAGCTATTCATAAGAAACGCTGTAGTGATGGTTCCCCCAAAATACTAACTTTTAGTAATAGGTATTATAAAATCGTAAATTTAGTTAATTACATATTTAACGAAACAATCGTAATCGCCAGTAGGTGATTAGACTACTAGTCGGTACTCGGTATGTTAACTGCAAACCAACTCACAGGAGTCCTGTTCCCGGTATTTAGATCTTCTGCAATGATTATCTTCGTCCACACTGACACTGAACGCACCTTTCCACAGAGCTTCGCGGTAAATCAGGATTCAGGTTATCTTTCGAGTGGAACTGCAAGTCTTTAAAGTCTCAGAATAAATAAATAAATTATAAAAGTATTTCATGAAAAAAAGGAAAATAAAAACTATGATAGCTATTTTAATTCCTTTCCTTTTATTCAATGTAACTCAAGTTAGTTACCCTTTAATTATATATATATATATATATATATGATATATATATAATATATATATATATATATATATAAATATATCCTAATATACTATATAATATAATATACTATATATATATTATATACTTATATTATTACAAAGCCCAATACTTATCATATAATGCACCTAAAAAGACCAGCTAGATTTGATATGCTCGGAAGTCAATCTATTCCTTTCATTTGAGCAAACATTGTTTAATAATGATACCTGTTCGTTCTGACGAGACTGACGTCGCCATTTACAGTAAGACTATTTCGATTGCTAACAGTAAACATAGCAGGAGAAAGCATTTTTACTATCATTCCAAAATTTTATTGGGTCGCATTATCCACTTGATCACTGAATAACTGAATAGGGATTAGTGAATACTCAGAAGACAATTTGTCTATGTGGTATTTTTGGTTCCCGAAAAGACGAAAAATCTAAAACCCCAATTTTTCGGTTTATTTTATACACGACATTGGGGGACGAGCGAAGAATGAAATATGGGGGAAAAAGAGAGTTTCATCACTTCAGGGTGTCGGGAGAGGGGGATAAGATTTTATTTTTTTCCGGCCTTTAAAAAAAATTTTTTTTGAAAAGAATATCGGCTTTCGATATTAAGAAAAAATATCGAAATATCGATATATCGCTTAAGAAAATATCGCCCAAAAACATCGATATATCGAGCAAAAAATATCGATATTTCGATATATCGATATTTTTTGGCCATCCCTAGTACGAGCTATGAGGAGAAGCTGAAGGAGTTGGAATCTTTTCTGTAGAAAGCGATTTCTCAGAAAGGACACGATACAAGTTTACAAAATATTTACATCTATTGATAATACGGAGACCAATAAAATCTTCTTAGTAGAGCACGGACGGGAGACTAGGGGGCAAAGTAAGAAAATTAAGAAGAAAGCATGCCATCTTGATATAAGAAAGCATACATTCAGTAATAGGGTTGTTAAATTATGGAATGGTTTGCCACTGGAGGTTGGCGAGTGCGACTCGATTGAAACATTTAAGAAAGGATTGGATAGGTATATGGATGGCTTGGGTGTCATATAGTATATTTTGATTAAGCCAAATTGGCGGGTTTTTAGTTACAGTAGTTATTAAGGTTAAATTGCATGTTAGCATGTACTTTAGCTATAGTTTTTTTCTTTTAGTTGTAGACTTTGTGTATACTATGTAAGTTATTGAAAAGCCCTAGGGTGCTTTGTGGATTTGCATGAACATGTTGTTTGGTTCTATTGGCTTGACTGGGACAGTCTCGATAGGCCCATGAGGCTTCTTACTGTCTTTTTATTTCTAATATTCTAATGTCCTAATATATTATATTCGATAGATTTTCTGCATGCATATCGGTAGTTATTCTGCTTGGTTAATTATCGAATTATTTTCGATATTTAAAAAAAAATATATATATTGATTATAGATACATCCAGTGATGGGCATCGATACAAAAAATTTGCTTAAGCGATACCGATACACCGATACACAAAAATTTACTTTAGCGATACCGATACACCGATACTTGCTTACCTTCTTTGGCGATACCGATAACGATACATGTATCGCCGATACATGTTTCTAGATACTTTAAAAATTCTGATTATTAAAATAATAATAGATATCATAAATAAACAAAAAATAGATATATATAAAAATAAAACTAATAAAGTATCATATATATAAAAATACTAAAGAATTTATATAATATATATTATATATATATATAGTATAATATATTATAATATAATATATATATATATAACATATAAAATGAACACATAAATACAATTAATATATAATAATATATATATATATATATATATATATATATAATATATATATATATATACTACCTATATATATATATAAATTATATATATATATTATATATATTACTATATATATATACAATATAAATATATATACAGACTATATATATAACCATTACAATTGCCAGAGAATATTGATCTCTCTCCAAACAGCA
>JABUQX010018417.1:0-17500 GCA_015478945.1 Trachelipus rathkii
AAGCAGGAGCAGAATTGTGTGTATTCCAATTGTGAGGTTTATTGGTAATTTTAATTAATTCATTATATATAATGTTTTCTCATAATATTTTTAATATTATATGATAAAATATTTTAAATAATATTTATTATTGTTACATTAATAGTTCGTTATATATTAATGCTGAAAGTTTAAGTAAAGGAAACACAGATCTTCGCCTAATTCATTATTTACATCATATAATTATAGTAACTTTTAATACATTTTTTGTTAAATATATATTTTTAACATTACGTTTGCATGTTCTATGATATATTTTTTAATTTTTACATTGGTGGCTATATAGTCACTTATGATAGGTTATTGTTCAATATGTTCGTTTATAATTAATAATGCATAGATAATAGTTTATAAGATAAAGTAAAACAAGATCTTTTCTCATATCCATATTCACTATATTTATCACATATTAAATGTATATATTATGTATTCAATGTTTAATTTAAATATATAAAATAATTATAATTTATGTTATTTCTATTTTAAATATTTTTTAATTATATTTTGAATATATATTTTTAATACATGTAATATTTTGTCATTGTTGTATAATATGAATGTTGTAAATGTATATATATATAATGAAGATAGATTAACTATATTTTAATAAACTATATCTAATATATATTTTTTATTTTATAAATAATTTTATTATATTTCTATATTTTTATTTTATTTTTAATTTTTATATTAGTGTGATATTTTGAGATTTAATAAATAATCCAGTAATCTCATATATTACTAATGATATGGATCAATATATACTAGAATTGTTCTTATGCATATTACTTCTTCTCTCATCTCTTCTACCTCTCCTCTCATCTATATATATATATATATACTATATCTCTCTATATATCTCTATTTACTCTCTTATATAAATAGATATATTCAATCTACTGAATCATACTATTATATACTATCTCTATATATCTCTCTCTCATATATTATTTTATCTATATATCTATAT
This sequence comes from Trachelipus rathkii, assembly GCA_015478945.1. NCBI lineage: Eukaryota > Metazoa > Arthropoda > Malacostraca > Isopoda > Trachelipodidae > Trachelipus > Trachelipus rathkii. The sequence continues at coordinate 1,010 of JABUQX010018417.1, forward strand.
TCTATAACTCTTCGTTTTCTCCTCTCTTGTATTACTTTATATCTCACTCACTGTCCTATTCTCTCTATCCCATCTCTTTAATACCTATCTTATATGTTTTATCTATTCTTATAAATTATAATACATTATCTCATAGATCTATTTCGTGTAAACTCATATTTTAAAATTGACAATCTGTCTTATTACATTCTTTAATACTGCTCTGAAAGCTATTTATTATATTTTTTTACGCTATATGATATTGGTCTACTTTTCAATCTATTTAATTCATCACACTCTAATATTTATCCTCTATATCTATACTTATATACTGTCAATTTTATATGTTATATGTTTATATTAACAAAGGTCTTAAATCTCAAGTAAATTTCTTATTGACACATTCATTTGACCAATTCAATTTAAAGTGGTTTGGACATAACCTAAAACTCAATACGGTCTCTTCTTTTTCCGAAATAAATATTGTGATTTTTACATAACCGGAGTTATTTCTTTTCATTTATTGTTTAATTTTTTTGTGATGTGTTAATACATTACAATATTTAGATTATTGGATGAGAGCTATTTTATATATATCTTATTTATATATAAAAAAAAATTATATATCTCTATATATAATATATATATATATATATATATATATATTATATATATATATATATCTATATATAATATATTATATATACTATACTATCTCTACTCTCAATAAATGTATGTATACCCTATATCTATATATATATATCATATATCTGATATATATAATATATATATATCATATATATTATATTACTAATATATATATACTGATATCTATATATATATATTATTACTATCTATATATATATCTCTATCTCACTCTCTATCTCTCTGCTATAATATCTCACTCGTATAAAGTTAGGTTTCACTTTATACATATATATTGTATCATTCATATATTATTATATATATCTTCTACTAGTACTCTATCTCTCTTACTATCTCATCTGATACCTTTCTATACCCTATTACTACTATCTTATATCTGTCTTTTATTATCCGCTCTTTGCAATATTACCATCAATATCATATTTACCTAATACGGATAATATATATCCATTACATATTAGTTAGTTTCATGAGCATTTGTAAGGCTAATATATTAGTATAGATATGATTATTTTTTCCTTGCATTTTACATTTTCTACTATATTCATACTACTCATTATTTATTACAATTACTTAATAAAATTCCTAATTTTTAATATAAGCTCTCACTATATTAAACTATAGTATATATACTACCTTTTGTAAGACAAAAAGTATAATATACGTTAATATATATATAGATAAGTATTGCGGATGTTAATACTATATATTAATTAATTATATACTTATTTATTATATATTAACTTTTATTTTATTTATTTATTTATGTATATATATATATTAAATAATATGTATAAATCATATTATATTATTATTTAAAAACAATTTACATATATATTATATAATATTTATATAATACTGTTTATATATTAATAAACTTATATATATACTTTTTAATATATATATAATTATGTATACTTATATATATACACTATTATATACAATTATATTAATATGATATAAATTATTAAAACATATATTGCTTACTGAATATCAGTTTAATTGTTAATTATATTATATTATTACTTTTTATTAAAATAAATAATGTATACAAACTAATTTAATCAATTAGATAAAAATTATTTAACTAATATTATTAATTTACTTATTATTATCAGTTTATATTACTTACTTATATATATTAAAAAATGTATATATATATATTACTCAATTATATTATATAATATACAAAATATATTCTTAATATTAATACATAGAAATATATTATACTATCTCACTTATAGGGTAATATATCTCGCTTTCTTCTTTTTCACATTCTTCCTCTAATTTAATATAATAAGTACTCACAATATTATATTCCCTGAATAGATAATATATTTTACATATATTATTATATAAATATGTTTATACTATATATATATTAAATATATATATCTAATAATAATAGTTACATTAGATGCATATATTTATATTTTTTTATAATATTAAAATAATTATATATTATTATATTAACTTTAAATTATTTTTAAAATAAATAATTTATTTTTAAAAATATATCTCAATTTAGTCATTGTAAAAAAAACACAAAACGCTTTCTCATTAAAAATAATAATAATTGTAATAGTACTTATTTTAATTATATATTAGTTATACATTATTTTATATATAAAAATATTTAATTATATAGTTAATTATTTGCTTATATTTTAATTTTTTTGATTTATTTTTGATCTATAGTATACTTAATATGGTTTTATAATAATACTTAATACATAATATGTTTAATATATTACCTAATATATAATTTAATATATATAATTTTGTTATCTATATTAATATATAAAATATAAAACATAAAATTATTAAAATATTGTATAATATATATTATATAATATTATATATATATTATATATATATATCCTTATATTATATAATAAACTAATTACACTAAAAATATATAAAAAATATATATAATATTTAATTATTAATTATTAAATTATATATACAACATTAATCATGATATTATATTAATAAAATAAATAATTTATATTATAATTATACTTATATAATTATTATATAATATATAAAATTTACATAATATTAAAAATAATTATATATTATATATATCCATATAAAGTATCATGATAGTCACTAAGATATACAATATCATTACATATCATATATATAGTTAAATAAAAATTAAAAATAATTATTTATTTAAGCGAAACATTTATTCGTTATATAACATCATACTCAACTTAGAATAACAATGATAATCATTCGAATCCAGTATGGAAAAAAAATAAACTCTGAAAAAAAAAAAAAGAACATTATAATCATTATGAAAAAAAAAATTTTTAATCTTAAGCATATAGAGTAAAAAAAATAAACAAATTGGATTATTTTTTTAGTTTTATTAAAAAATGATACAAATAAAACATATTAAGGCGTTTTATTTCTTATAAGTCAAGCAAATCGAAATAAAATATAAACAAAGAATACAAATGTAATGAGAAATTTACCATAAAGAAGAAGTAAATGAAATTGCCGCGTACCAGTAATTCTCATATAGTAGAAAATACTTGTGGTAATGTGCGAAAAAATAACTCAACAAGTTGTTAAAAAAGTTATTTATGTATATAATCTCCACAACATTAATATAAGTCCTATCTAACCTTAAATATTGTATACTATCTACACTATCACCACTATATATATATATCTCTATATATTATTATATATGAATAATCAAATAAATATTATTAATATAATTATATATATATTTCCCTATATATTAATATTATAATATATATACTATATAAATATATAAAATAATTTATAATTAATATAATAACTATATTTAATATATATATAATAAATATATAACAATAAATCTACCTCAATATAAATTATAAATAATATATATATATATAATATAATATAACTAATATTATCTATAATATATATATAATTTTAATATATATCACATAAAAGTAAATATAATTATAATTTATGAAAAATAATTATTTATATTATTATATACCTTATAAAGTATTACATAATATAATATAATTAATAAAAATAATTATATAAATACACATCACAACCTTTTTAATCAAAAAATCATCTAGAAATATTAACTAAGAAAGCTAATAAATAGAAATAGAGGTAACATTTACAGATAATTTAAATAAACTACTCTAGTATATTAATGCGCAATTGTATAAGATGTCTTAATAATATAATATAGTATAAGAACATTTTAAAGAAATAAAGGTAATGCGTGAGTAAAATATAATTATACAGCCTTCGATACGTGTGAATGAACTGGATCCGGATAAACCCCAACGACAAAATATAGACGCTTGGATTGCTTTATCACTGAGAGAGTCTTTATATATAATTACTTCTATATTAGAGTATAATAAGGCAATATGCAATTATATATAATAATAAATTGTAGTAAATTACTAACGATAATAGACTGAACACTGTTTTTAATAATATTAGTTAGCTGGATGATAATGATCAATATGCAAAGTAAGAAAATTTAATAAATAGTTAAATTTTATTAAAATTAATATTAATATAAATATATATATATATTAATAGTATATAAATTATAGTATATATATATATTAATATAATATATACAATACGTATTACTATCCTAATTGCTAGTTAATATATTATACCTAACTTGGACTATAAATATATAACGATGAGCTAACAAGATCGCGACTTAACCTACTGAAAGAGTGCTCTATTCAATAGGAATACCCCAGGAACCGCACTGAGGAGGCCGACAGATAAGACTTCATGCTGCGCTTGCATTCTACCTGCAGTCAACTACGCTAACCCCGGGATCTAATCATGGTAAGTTGGAGAAAAAGAATCACTATCAAGGAGATATTTTATATAATACAAATTTAACGCGGGTTTAATTGCTAGTATTTACATCTATACAAAATGTGACTCCGATCTAGAGTGAGTCAACCTTACAGAGAACGGTGTGCCGTGACTATGAGTGTGAAGAGAGAGATGCGCGGCTGAGGTATCGCTGTCCTGCGCCACAGCGTCCTTATTCCTATTGAATAGAGCAGTCTTTCATAGGTTTAAGTCGCAGTATCTTTAGCCATCGTTTGAGAGATATACAAGTGGTTAACAGCTGCATACCGTCTGCGAGGGCCGGCGGATTCTAATCTGGTCAAGGGAAGGTGAGACTCAAGGAGTTATTTATGCCTATAAAATTTAACTGGGGGTTTATATGCAGTATTTCACATATATATATATATACTATAGATATATATATATATTATATATACTATATATATATATATATATATTATAATATATATTAATATATATGAGGAATAATATATGATATATAATATAAAATATAATATAAATATATACTATTATATGTATATAACTATATATTATATAGATTATATATAGTAAGTATATATATAATATATATATATATATTAATATATATAATATATATATATGTATATATATAATATATATATATATTCTATATATAATATATATAATATTATATGATTAATATATATATATATAAAATTATAAATATATGATAATATAATTATTTAATTATATATATAGTATATAAATATATATATGTTAATATATATTATAATAATTATATATTTTATAAGTATATATATAATGATATGATTAGTACTCACTATATATATAGGTAGTATAAATTAGTATATAATATATCGTTATAATATTATATGTCCTAATAATATATATATATAGTATATGATAATATATATATATAGATTATGTATATGTATGTTGTAGAATTACCATACAAACACACGCACATACACATACACACACACCACGAGCGTACGTTCATGATTTAGTATTATACTCACTTATATTATATTCATATATTATATGATATATAATATATATATATATATTACTGAAATTATGTCCATGAGATAGATAATATAATATATACTATATTTATATAGTTATATAAATATATATAATATATAGTATAGGTAGTATATAATATTAAAAAAAAATAGTAAAGTAGAGTATGTATATATATAATAATATATATTAAATATATTATTATATTTTGGAATAAACATACAAAGCCTATCATTTATATATAGTATATATATATATATATCATATATAGTATATATATAGTATATATAATATACTATATATTATATTTATGATATATATATAATAGATAATAATATATATATATAAGTATTATATATATATATATATATATATAGATATATATATAGTATAGTGATATATATGACTAGTATATATTATAGTATACATAGATATATATAGTATATATATATATATATATATATAGTATATATATATATAATAATAATATCAGAGAGTAATATATATATATATTATAGATAGTATATAGACTATATATATATAATAGTATATATCTATATATATTAATAATATATATATATGTATATACTATATATAATTAGTATGTAAACTCTATATATAATCTAGTATATATAGTATATAATATATAATGATATATATATCTATATATATAGTATATATTATGAGTATATATATATATATGATTACGTATCTATATACATATAATATATATATATTATTATATTATATAATCTATAATAGATCTCTTTATACTAAGTCTAGTACTATATAATATAGTATTTATATGTAATTTAGTAGGTACTATATATATAATATATCTATATATATATAATATCAGTGGTATTCAGTAGGAGATCTTTCATCAAAGATGTATGTTTCGTAATAAAATTTTGTAAGTTGTCCCCCTTTTAAAAGAAGGTTTATGTTTTTTTTATGCCAATACGCAAAAATAAGTATGCCAAGGTTGCCTACAAATGGTTTGTGAAGATATGAAGAATCTAATTAAGAGAAATATTGAAAGTTTTAAGACTCTATGTAAGTCTAACGGTGAACGACAATATATACCGTTACTGTTAAGCGTATCATAACCTCATTTAATGGTAAATTATTTTTATAGTTTATAATTTCTCAATTGAAATGTTTATAAAAAAAAAAAAGAAAGAAACACCTCAACTGAGCGTTGTAACTTTTGTCTATAACGAAACAGTATATAGAAATAAGGAAACAAGTAACCAAAGTTTGTTATCTCTTTTTTTCTCACAAAACAATTTATGATAGAGTATATAGTAGTATATCATAAAAAATTTAAAGATAATGAAAAAAAAAATATATAATATTATAGATATATATATAAATAGGTTATTATATATATGATAAATATATATATATAATTATTATATAATGCAATCTCAAATTGTGAGAAATGTGCCCATATTAAATATATATATATCTATAGTAATAGTATCTTATATATACTATATATATTATTATTCTATTATATAAATATGATTATATATATATATATGATAGTATATATATAATTATATTATATATTCGGTATTTGTATTTACGCTAAGAACTACATTCAGTATCATCGTTATAATATCAGGTATATTAGTGCATTTTTAGTATATTTTAGAATGATTATATATAATAATATATAAGTATAGTATATATATATTATAATATATATATATAAGTATAGCAATATATATAAATATTAGTATATATATTATTATTCATAACACACATACTACATACATATATGAGTATTACACTATATATATATATATATATATATATATATAAATATAATATATATATAGTATTGTATATATCTATATATATACTACTATATATATATATATATATATATATATACTAATATATATATATATATATATATATTATATATATATATTATATATATATAATCGTTATATATATATTACATACATTATATATATGATTATATATATATATTATAATATTATATGTATATTATATAATAATAAACATTATATATATATATATATAATTATAATATATATTGATATATATAATATTTATATATATTCATATGAGGTTAACCGGACCGTATTATATCACTGCCGGCATCTCAGAGTTTTGTCTTCTTGTTGAATTCCTTAATCACATCTTAGGGAGTCTAGTAGAGCGTATTATTGATATAGATTATATATTATGAATATATATAATATATATTATATATATATAATATATATATATCTATTATATTCTATATATATTATATTATTATATATATACATATATATATTTATTATATATAACTAGTATATATATATATAAATTATATAATAGTATTATATAATTATTATAATATATATAATATATATATATATATATATACTGAAAAAATATAAAATTATGAAATGATAGTATATATAATATATTATATAGTATTAATATAATACATATATATTATATAATAAATTATATATTATATATATAGTAGTTTATTAATTATATATATATTATAATAATATATAATATAATATGTATTATATACTATATATATAATTATATATATATATATATATATTATATTATATATATAGTATGTTTATATATATATATATATATTATATTCTAATATATATATATATATAGTATATATATATATAAATATATATATATATTATAATATATTATATATCTTTATATATAATATATATTAAATATAACATACACACATCCGACTTCATACACTTACACACAACCTATATATATATATATATTATATACTATATATATATATATAGTATAATATAATAATATCACTATATATTATATATATATATATGGTGTGTGTGTGTATAGTGCCAACCAACAATTGCGTTCAGAGACAAGTTTATGAAGTATAGTCCCCTATATACTTGTCCCAAGCTTATCTAGTGTAACATTAACTTAAGCATAATATTTAAAGAATATATTACTTACCCTACGCAGTAAAATCAGATTTTGCAAAGATTATCACCGGAAATAGTACAATAGCCAGACTTTTTTGCGCTTTCCTTAGGCACTCTTTTCAGAGCTGTTGAGTAATAGGTTGCCAGCCGCCTGTATTTGCCTTTTCTGGCGATTTCGGAATGCTGCGATAACCAACACCCTGATTCTCTCTTCCCTGTAGAGCGCTCGCGTCTGTATGACCCTCTACGACATCTCAATATTCACAAATCACTAAAACAAATTTGACACACGAAAATACTGTTTATCGCACCTCTATTCGGAGCCCCCCAACAGCGTATACGTCCAATCAAGTGGAAAGAGGCAAATTCAATTTCCTTAGTATAAACAACAGTTTTTCGATTGGCCATATTAGCTCGGCCGCACCGGTGACCCGCCACAACGCTGATAGGAGCCAAAAGGCTTACTTACTGCAGTGCGACAATCTTCACGATGGCGTTACCAAGATAGTGCCAATCACGCTTAACACTGTTACCACTGCCTAGGAGAGTAAGAACCTAAAAGACTTTCACAAACTGACAATGCTTATTTCCTCAAAACTGATCAAACCAATGCCGATCAACATAAGATTTTACAATGTTTACATCTTCTATCTATACTTCTGACTTTTTAAGTATCGCCATCACTTTGATAAAAGCACAATCAGTAATTTGAACATTCAATTCACAAGTCTAGAACATACAGAGAGAGATTCCTGGCACTGAAAACATAAAGATAGTAATTATTTGGTTGGTGTTAATGTTTACCAAAAAGAATCAATCTATCAGTGTTGAGTAACATCTTTACATATCAACTATATTTATATATATCATATATAACTATATATATAATATATATGATATATATAATACTATATTATATATTTTATATATTATAGTATTATTATTATATAAAGATATATATATATATATAATATTATATATACTATAACATATATATAATATATAATATAATATTTATTATATATATGATATCATATATATATTATATATATAATATAATAATATATATATAATATCATATATCTATGATATATATATACCAATATAATTATATATATATATTTAAAATATATAGTATTATAATATATATATATATTAATATATAATATATATAATATAATATATATATATTATATAATTATAATTATATAAATATATAATAGACAATATAAATAAAATAAATATCTATATATTATATATAATATCTAGTATATATATATATATATATATATATATTATATATATATATAGATATATATCATATATCTATAATATATATATATTATATATATATAAATATATTAGAGTATAATATATATTATATATATATTATATATATTAGTATTATATATATATATATAATATATATATATATATATGCATTATATATACATATAGATATATCTTATAATATAATATATATAATATAATATATAGTAATTTCTATATATTATATTATATTATATAAATATAGTATATATTATATATGAATGTACGTTAAAATGGAGTGCTCATGCTTGAATTTGCGCAATGTATCTCATTCACTTATTTTTCTGTATCGCCAGCAGTAATCCAAAAATATGCTAATTCCTAACATAATTGTAGTGTAATTTACTTTTCCAATAGGGGTCAGAGTCTTATCACATCGAATTGCTATAAGTATTAAACTCTTTAATCCGCCCAGTTATTTTCGCTTTATATATATATACTATATGATATATAGTATATATATACATATATATAATATTATATATAATAATATATATATATATATAATATAGTATCTATATATATATATATAATAATAGCGTAATATATAATATATCATATATATATACTACCTATATATTATATATTATAATATATTATATATATATAATTATAACATATATATTATATAGTATATATATATATATATATCTCATATAGTATATATAATTATATATATTTTATATATATATATATATATATATATTAATAGATATTATATATTATATATAATATATATATTATCATACTTATAATATCTTACTAACAAAAGGTTTTAATCATTCATAATATATATATATATATATATATATATATAATACTGATATATATTATTATATATAGTATATTATATAATATATATATATTAATATATATATAAACATACATACATATTATATATATTACGGGTATATATATACTAATATATAGTATATATATTATATATATATTATATATTTATATAATATATATATTATATATAAATTAACACATTTGGTTACTGGTGAAATTATATTCTTAATTTTTAAAAATTTATTAATTTCAACTCTAGTAGCTATATATATAGTATATATTATATATCATATATATATATATATATAAGTATATATATAATATTATATATATATATATATATATATTAATGATATTATATGTAGGAATATTGAAATATTTAAAAACAGTATTTTTCTTCATTTTTCAAAATATTTTAAAATTTATTTAATTTCAGTTAAATAAAGATAGATTAAATAATATATATATATATATATATATATATATACTTACTAATAATCTATATATTTATAGATATATATATAATATATATATATTATATATATATATACTACCTTATATACAATATATCTATATATAATTATTATATAATATAGTATATATATATACAGATATTTATTTTAATTTATATTTGATTTATCATATACATTTATATATAACGGTATATATATACATTATATATAACATAGGTATCATATATATATATATATATATATATATATATATAATAATTATAAAAAAAAAAATATATTTATAAAAAATAAATACTTATTAAATAATTCATTTCGTTAAAAAATTATTTTATTCTTTCTTTTTCTTATTATTATTTCTTTTCAAGATATAAATACAAAATAAATAAACTAAAATTTTTTATTCAATATTTAATAAATTTTTTAAATATTTTATTTATTCATTTTCATTTTTCTATGAAGAGAGAAATCAAAAACTTATCTTCTTAAATTCTTAATATTTTTAATATCGTCTTGGTTTGAATATTTAGATCACGAAAAAATTCTCATATTATTTGAAATGTCACCAATTTTTTTATTATATTATTATTATTATATTATTATTATATTATTATATTATTTTATTATTATTATTATAATTATTATTAATTATTATTTATTAATTATTATTATTATCATTGTTATTATTATTTATTATTCTATTATTCATTATTATATTATTATTACAATTATTATTATTATATTATTAATATAATTATAATTATTATTATTATTATTATATTAGATTATTATTATTATTATTTATATTATTATTATTATTATTAAAAATATAATATTATTATTATATTTTTCATTATTATTACATATTTATCACACCATTCACCTCTATTATTATTATTATTATATTATAACACATTATTATTAATTATTATTATTGATATTATTTTATTATTATATTTATTATATTTAATTATTAATATTATTATAATTATTATTATTATTATTATATTATTATATATTTTATTATATATTATTATTGATTATTATATGTATTGCATATCGAATATTTCTCATAACTCCAAATATAATGACTGCATATATACTACTCTGCTACTACAACTACTGCAGGCAACAGAAATAGTTTCTGCTATTATCTAATAACTCATAATATTAATTAGTTGAAATATTCGAAATAACGGTTTATATAATAATAATAATAATAATGAGAGAGTAACAACGCACTTTCCAATAATATGAAAATAAAATAACAATAATAATGATCAAATAAATTAATAATTTATCATAAAAATACTAAATGATAATTAATAATAATCATAAAATAATAATGACTAAAATAATAATAATAATAATAATAGTAATAATACTAATAATAATATAATATATTAATAAAAATGGGATTTTTAATAATAACCCTTAATAGATAATGAATCCCTATAATAATAATAATAAATAATAATAATAATAATAAAATAATAATAAGTATCTATATAATAAGTAATCAATAATAATTATAAATAAAATAATAATTATAATAATATATAATAATAATAATAAAATAATAATAATAATAATAATAAATAATAATAATAATAATATAATAATAATAATAAAATAAAAATAATAATAATAATAATAATCTATAATAATAATTAATATACTTAATAATAATAATTAATAATATAATAATTAATAATAATAATAATAATAATAATAATAATAATAATAATAATAATAATAATAATAATAATAATAATAATAATAATAATAATAATAATAATAATAATAATAATAATCTATAACTTGTCAAGTTCCTCATGCGGTCCCTAGGAGTCATCTTTCTAGAGAGCACTTGCTCTTGAATGGGGCAATGCCCATTTTTTACGAGGTTTTAATTAAAAAAAAAATTCACATTATTATTATTATAAGTTATTTCCTAAATGTATATACATTATTATATATAAAAATATTATATATATATTATATATATATATAATATATATATATATAGATATATATATGTATATAATAATATATAATATATATCAATATCTTACAGCTAATAATTGTCGGTGTCACCCCAAGAGTCTGGGTGGCCTTGTGCGGGCTGTGGTCGTCCTTGTGGCGATGCGTTGTGGTAGTGAGGTTTTAGAAATACTAAGAAAGGTGTTTGGTGGCAGATACATATAAAATGACCAGTGCTCTCTCCTCCAACCACGGTTTGAACTTACTTTCTGAATATTTTTTACATGATTTGTTTGAACAGGTTAAATTTTTATTAGGCTTCATATTTTTATCTCAATACTCCACTTTTTCAATTGTCTCGCTCCGATTTCAGAATTCAGCCCAGTCTTAAAGGTCTAAACCTTTTTAATTATTTTATTTTATCGTAAAAAAGTTTTTTTTTCTCTTTTTCACTTTAGCCAGGTTTCTGAAATACCCCAAATTCTTTTTTGCCAAGAGCTCCGCTCCGGCTCCGGCTTCGACTCCCCTAAAACCTGGAGGCTCAGTGGCTTAACGCAGGTCCCACACGTGTAACCCTGGGTTTTCCATCTCTATATTATTTGATTATCCCATTTACCAAAACAACCCAATACAACATTAACAAGGATTTACAACAAAAGGTTGTGATTTTATTCTGGCAGTTACTACGACTCCTCAAGTATTTTATGCACCCTTTTGTGGAGCACTGTTTTTAATTAAGTAATTTTGTTACCAGAGTTTCAGTTTTAACAATGTAACTGACAGAATTTCATCAAAGTCCAAATATATATAATGTAACTAACTTTCTAATATTTTAGTCATAATACTATTGATCTAAGCTTTTTTTCTAACGTCGCTCGAAATCACTGACAAGATTCCATTATACGGTTTATTAATGTTTTGCAGGATATTTTGGATATTTATTCATTTCTGAATTTTTTAAATTTCGGATATTTCCTTTAGACAATATAAATATAGAAATGTAGTTTCTTTTTTTGTTATTTTTTTTTTAATACTGTTCAAATTTTATTCTTAAAGATACAGTATAGGGTCCCGTAAACCGGGCTAGCCAGTCAAGGTGTTGCATGCAACATATACCAATTTTGCGCAATAGGAAAAATAGCATAATTAAAAATTAAAAAAAGAAATTAAAAAAATTGAAAAAAAATTTAAAAAATGTAAAAAAAAAAAAAAAATAAAAAAATTTAAAAAAAATAAAAAAATAAAAAAAATTAAGAAAAATTCTTTTTAATTTTTTTTTTTTTTTTTTTTTTTTTTTTTTTAATATTTATTAAATATTTTATTTTCAATTTTTTTTATAAATTTTTTTTATCTTTTACTTTTTTTATTAAATTATTTTTTGTTTGTTTGCAACATTGCCAATGTTGCATGCAAAATCTGACTGGCTGCCGGTTTCTACGACCCTATACTACTTAACATTCAAATGAGTATCCCTACTTATTCGGATAATATACAAATTTTTTTTTTTAACAGACGAGCAAGACTAAAATATAAAAAATTAAAATACTTTTATTTCTATCGTCGAGAGAACTGTCCTCTATAATTTATTTCGTTCTAGCGATACCTCTTCCTAACACCATCGATCGAACATGTCAAACATACACTGCCACGAATTAATTTTATATTACTTGTAAACGTTTGTATTGAAACAAATGCAGTCATTTCATGTAATGCTACCCGACATGCGAATATCACTGAGAAATTTTTCTAGTACCTTTTTTAAAAAAGTTTCATCTCAACAAAAAAGTTTTAACTCAACAAAAAAATAATTTTCCGATTAAATTAATATTTGCTAATAAATAATTTTTTTTTGTTATAACCAACAGGCATTACTTATCCAAGAAATTTCATAATAACATGAATTAAACATTTTACAATTCATTCTAAGTAATTCCTATGCTTATACCTAATTATTTCGAATATTTTCCATGACATTTTCCATCAAACCCATTTCTGAATCGTATCAGCACAAACTGATCCCTGCAAAAATTAGAGTATAATTATAAAATTAAATACTAATACAGTAAACATCGTGTTGGATTCTAAACATACTCCTTTCTTTTTTGGTGTTTTGGCCATGCCAACGAACTAGTTTGACAGACTGTTACTACCGATAATCACGAAATTCCAAACCTCAAATACTATTAATTTATTCTTAAAGGATTGACATTTTATCAAAGCGCATATTTTATATATTATTAATATATTATATATATATATATATATATATATATATATAATTTTATTATATAATAATAATATAGGTTATATATAGTATATCATTATTAGTATCCTTATATAGTATATATATAATATATATATATTTATATATATATATATACTATATATTATAATACCTATTACTATATATATATATATATATATAAGTAGTTATGATATTATATTATATATATATATAGATAAATATAAAGTATAATAATATATATATAATATATATTATATATATATATAATATAATATTATATATATATATAATATTTATTATGATAAATATATCATAAATATAATATATATATATATATTATACTATATATAGTATATATATAATATATGAAATATATATATTATATTTTAATCTCTATTATATATATATATATATTATATATATATATATAAGTATACTTATATATTATTTATAATTATATTATAATATATTAAATATATATAGGCATTTTTAAATATTAAAAATATCAATATATATCTATATATAATATATATTAACTATATATATATTATAATATATAATAACTTTTAAGTATATAATATATTAGTATATATATATAGTATATATATATAGTATAAATAATATTATAATATTAATATATATGTATATATATATAAACTAATATCAATATCAAGATATCAATAATACTATAATAGTAATAATATATAAATATAATATATAATATATAGTATAAATATATTATAAAGAAATTTAATAAATTTGCTTTTAATTTAAAATTATAGTTTCTAAATTTAAGCTCAAAAATTAAGAAAAGAAGAAAAACTGGAGAGTCTTAATTGACAAGAAAAAAAATAAATATCTTCCCTCATTCTTGAACTACAGAAGAATATATATATAAATAGTTACTTTTTTTTGTTAAATATATGCTAATACTAACCGAACTTTTAACCCATTTGTTACACAAACCTTTCTATTATACTTGCTGAACACTGCCTTTGCGAATTTAAAAACCATTGTTAAAAACATTTCATCATTATTACTAGCTGTATGAACTACTGCTGCTGAATTTAACCATTATCTTATTATTACTGCTAGAACTACTGCTTGTGAATTTAACCATTTACAAACATTATATATATTATTATCTACTAGCTGAAGCATACTGCTGCTTGTATATTAAACC
>JABUQX010018417.1:27500-37787 GCA_015478945.1 Trachelipus rathkii
TGGTTACATCATAGTACAAGGGATGCACCGCATTAACATGGATTTATTTTAGAGGTTGGTAATTCTAGCTTTGTTCGATGCCGTATTTTCTAATATCCAACAAACCTCAGCAGTGTAAAACTCTCTGTCATCCAATGTTTATTGAGTTGTATTCAATCTTCTTCACTTTTAAAACTTGCATAGACACTCACTTGAGAAATTTACACTGCGCTTCAGTATGGGTGGCTTTTCATTGTATTAATTCAACTCCTCGTCTTGAATAGACCTATGCCTGTTAAAGTAATCCAATCACAATACATATATATATTTATATATAATAATATAATATAATATGATATAATATATATATATATATAATATATATATAGTATATATTATATATATATATATATATATATGTATATATATATATTAAAAATATAATATATATATATAGTATATATATATATAGATATATATATAATATATATATATATATAAATATTATATATATATTATAAATATAAAATACAAAAAATATATATAATATATATATATATATATATATATATATATATATATATATATATATATATATGTGTGTGTGTGTGTATGTGTGTGTGTGTGTACACGTATAAATAAGTAAAGGAAGCTTGAAGGATTGACTTACATTGAAATTTTGCCTCCACGATCTTTTTCATAAAACAAATTTCCTGAGCATGAAAGCGCTGTAATTGTAAATTATACTTCTTTGGCCATTTTTTATTTAAAACTTTTCAACTCTCTTAAATTTTACGCACTTAAACTGCTTATATATATATATATATATATATATATATAATATATATATAGTAGATATATATAATATACTTTATAAATTTTTATTTTTTTTATTATTGTTTTAATTAAAATTTATTTATTTATTTAATAATTAAAATATAAACTATAATTATATATATATATATAATTATATATATATATATATAGTTATATATAAAGCTATATATATATATATAATATATATATATATATATATATAATATATATATATATATATAATATAACTAATATAATATATATATATATATATATATATATATTATATACTATATATATATATAAATAATATATATAGATTATAATATATATATAATATATATATATATATATATATTAATATAATATAAATATATATATATATATACTATATATATTAGTGATGCAGGTAAAATGAGCATTCACACATTATTAAAGATCCGCATCCGCATCCGCATCCGCATCCGCATTCCACACTTCAGCGACATCCGCGGATGTGCGCGATATTTATTGTCAATAACAGATTCACTGGAAGCATTTCTACAGTCCAGTAGTGATGAAGAACACACGCATTGCAAAAGATAGTGCAAATGATGGAAAACTATCACCAAGAAAACGACTAGATACAAATTGATGATCCTATCAGTTGGTGAAAGTTTAAGGCAAATATGATTACCAAGGCTTGAAAAACTTGCAAAATAAATACTTGCCTGTCCTTAAGCTGTGTCCAGTGAGAGAGCATGTGAGCAATGCTGGCCTCATATATGATTGGAAAAGAACAGGACTCTCAGCAGAAAAGACAGAAATTTGAGTTTCTCAAGCACATCTTACCTATATTTAGATTTTCAAATACTAGGGCCAAAAAAAGGTTATAAATCCATTGTAAAATCTCTTCATTAAAAGAGGAGGTTGGGAAAGAAGGTTTGGCTGGGGTGTATTTGCAGTTGCGGTCCCGGCCTGCCTCACTGGTAAACACAATTAGTTTAATAGATTTGTGAAAAAACTCGAAATATTATATAATATATATATTATATATATATATATATTATATATATAATATATATATATATATATATATATATATAATATATATATATATATATATAATATATATATATATATATATATATATAGATAGTATATATATACATATATATCATATATATATATATATATACTATACTTATATATTATAATATAATATTATATAATATATATATATAATATAATAAATATATATTATAATATTAATATATATATATATATATTATATATATTATATATATAATTATATATATATAGATAATATATATAATAATATATATATATTATTATATATAAAAAATTAAAGATATATATGTATGATATTGTATCATGTCTAACATATATAAATATATAATTATTATATATATATATAGTATATATATATATAATATATATATATAATAATATGTATATATATATATATATATATATATATTGTGTTGACTCTAGGATGCACAAAAACCTTTGCCATTATTACTGCTACAGCTATTAATGCTACTCTATTACATCTACTAGTACTACTACTAATACTACTAGTCCTATTAATACTACTACTACTGCTACTACTACTACAACTACTACTACTACTACTAATAATATAATTAATAATAATAATAATGCTAATAATAATAATAATAATAATAATAATAATAATAATAATAATAATAATAATAATAATAATAATAATAATAATAATAATAATAATAATAAAAAAAATAATAATAATAATAATAATAATAAAAATAATAATACTATTAATTTTTCATATTTTCCTTATATTATTATTATTATTATTATTATTATTATTATTATTATTATTATATTATTATTATATTATTATTTTATTATTATATTATTATTATTATTATTATTATTTTATTATTATATTATAATTATTATTATATTTTATTTCTATTTTTTATTTTTGTTATTATTATTATTATTATTATTATTATTATTATTATTATTATTATTATTATTATTATTATTATTATTATTATTATTATTATTATTATTATTATTATTATTATTATTATTATTATTTCCAAAACTTTTGTTCTATATAACAATAGTAAACATTAATTACTATTGTCATACAAACCCCAAACAAAATAAATAAATTTCAATACTGTTTGACATTCAGGAAATGGATTTTATAAGGCCGGAGTGTTTCCTGTCAAACGTCTATCAAAAACCTTTCAGAAACCTGTCAGAATTTGAAAACCCCTTTTTTGTTTATGTATTTTAAATTTAAAAATTATTGATACTGTATCTTTCAGGTTTAAGAAATATTACTAAATTTTAAAATTTTAATATTTTAAATATTTTAAAATATTTTTGAATAACATTTGCTTTTTAAATATTTAGATATATACGGAAATTTTATTAATATTTTTGTATTTTAGTAACATTTTAAAATTAGTGTTATGGATGTCATTCATTCATTTATTCATATTTTTATATTTTAATAACATTTTAAAATTAGTGTTATGGATGTTATTCAGTTTTAAGAAATATTTCTAAATTTTAAAATGTTTTGATTAATATTAATTTTACGTACTTTAGAAAAAATACAATAAATAGTAATAAAAAAATTATGAAATTATTATATTTTCGCAAGCTTTATAAAAATAAATTTTCCAAGTTTTTAGTTAGTATAAATTTTTTAAAATATTTGTAAATTTAGAATAGTTTAAAATAATATTTATTTCTGAAAACTTTAGAAATATTCGAAAATTTTAATTAAATTATTATATTTCGTAAAGTTTTTAAAAATAACTTTTTTTCTCTAAGTTTTTCTATAAGTACAAAAATATATTAAGAAATAATTCTATTTTTAACGTTTAAAAAATTCTGAAAAAATGTAAATATATTCTAATTTTAATATAATTATTTTAAGAGTTATACTACTGTTTTACCTGTATTTATTCAGTATTCTTTCTCACTTTATATGCATTGGAATTTTGAATATTAAATTTTATATTAAATTTTATATAAATGTATGCATATATATGATATATATATATATACTATATTTATATATATATATATATATATATATTATATAATATTTTTATATATATATTATTTATATATAAAAAATATTATATATATATATATATATATATATATATATTATATATTATATTATATATATAATATAATATATATATATAGTAGATATATATAATATATATATATATATATAATAATATAATATATATATATATATATATATATATATATATATATATTTACGAATATGTATATTATATATATTATATATATATATATATAATATATATATAAATAATACTATAATAATATATATATATATATAATATATATATATATATATATATATATATAATTAAATAATATATATAATTAAATACTATATAATTAAATATATATATAATTGATTATTAAAATACTAAATTAAACTTGTTGTTCTTGTAATAACAAATGATTATTCTTTAACATCTAGTTTATTACATCTATAGTATTATAAATAAGATTATTGACCTTTTAATAGATAATTATATTACAACATCAATATACTTAATAATTACATTTATTCTTCTTATAGTGAATGTCTACCTTATAACATCTATTTTATTACATCTTTAGTATTATAGTTATGATTATTGTTATTTTAATATAAACGGTAATTTTATAAATCAATATTTTAAACAATTAAACTTGTAGTTCTTGTAATAAACGATTATCTTATAATATCTATTTTATTACATCTATATTCTTATAATTAAACTTGCAGTTATTTAATGGACGTTTATTTTATAACATCTATCTTATTACACCTATATTATTAAATTGAAGCTTATTGGTCTTTTAATAAACTAATTATAATACTATATTTGTATTATAATTTAGCTTATTGTTCTTTTAATTAACTCAATTATAATACTCTAAACTTATTATAATTAAGCTTATTGTTCTTTTAATAAGCTTAATTATAATACTTTAGATTCATTATAATTAAGCTTATTGTTCTTTTAATAAATGATTATTTCATAACTTCTATTTTGATATATCTTTATTTTTATAATAAAGGTTATTGTATCTATATTGCTATATCTATATTTTTATTATTATACTGATAATTATTATTGTTAATTGTAAAGCTATTTGATGAATAAAAATTAATTTTCTTTTGTTCTACATCCTTACTATTCTCTTTGTCTTTCAATAAATAATTATCTAATATCATCTAACTTAATTGCATATATATTATTAAATCCTCTATTTTATTTTCTGCTAATTATTATTTTAGTTTAATTGCATAGTATTATAAGAATAAAATCATATTCTCCTCTAATAATTATAATCTATACTAACGCTTACTTATTTACCTTAAGCAATAATTATCTTAAATCATCGATTTATTATATTTATTTTATTAAAAAAACTTTTTCCCCCTTGGAATGACGTAGAGTCAACACTTTACTTGCCGTTAGTGAGATCCCCTTCAAGAAAGGCGCCTGGGTTATACGGGCTTACGACAGACACAGTTGGCTGTCTAAGCCTATGGGGAATGCAATTAAATTTTCCCAATAATTACAAAGCACGTCACTAATTTACCCCTGAGTGAGACGAAACTAAGCGTAAAGAGAGAGTAGCTCACATTATCCTGAATCGGCTAGGTTCGAAATCTGGGTCTCTTGCTTGCTAGACGAGCTACGGAGGAGCACTCTTATATTATTAATTTTTTTTAATTATACAGATAATTACTGTTAATTTAATAGTTATAATTATCTTATAACATCTGATTTATTAAACTTATATTATTAACAAGTATTTATTATTATAATACTGATAAATTATTTATAATTATTAAGTGTTTAACAAAGTAATTTCTTATTTATTCTAATCTGTATTAATATTTTCCTGTTTAACTTTAAAGTAAATATTATTTGTCTTATAAAATCTACCTTACTCTATCTGTATTATCATATCTAGTTAATTTTACTACAATACTGGTAAATTGTCGTGGCGCAGTCGGTAAAGTGCCTGGGTCGCATGGCACAGGGCCTGGCTTCGATCCCTTGTCCGGATCCTAGGTAGATATTACCAAGGGTGGTTTCCTAGCATAGAACATAACCCATGAAGGGTGAACTTTAAAAAAAAAAAAAAATAAAAAAAAAAACATATTAAAAAAAAAAAAAAACAAATAAAAAACAAAAACAAATAAGAAACAAAAAAGCAAAACAAAAACAAATAAGAAACAAAAAAAGCAAAACAAAAACAAATAAAAAACAAAAACAAATAAAACACAAAAACAAATAAAAAACAAAAACAAATGAAAAACAAAAATATAAAAAACAAAAACAAATAAAAAACAAAAATAAAAAACAAAAACAATTGAAAAACAAAAACAAATAAAAACAAAAACAAATAAAACGCAAAATATTTTGCTGAATAAAGTCGTACTCTAACATTCTTAATCTATGATATTTTTATTTATATTTTAATTAATAATTAACTTACATTATATTAACTTATATTATATTAAATAGCATTTTAAGTCAATATTATTAATTTTATATTTATATTTTTTATTTTACTGATAATTATGATAATTGCTATTTGCACAGAGTTTCTATTTAAATTTTATTATCTTCTGTTTTATATTCATGATTTTCTGGATGTTTCAGTTATGTTTTTATATATTTCCCCTTTTTATTTCTTTTAGCAATATTTTTATATTTACCCATCCTTATTTATTTTAGTTATATTTCTATATTTCCCATTTTGTTTACTTTAGTTATATTTCTATATTTCCCATTTTGTTTACTTTAGCTATATTTCTATATTTTTCCTTTTAAATTATTTTAGTTATATTTCTATATTTCCCCTTTTACTTACTTTAGCTATATTTCTATAATTTCCATTTTTTATTTACTTTAGTTATATTTCTATATTTCCTCTTTTTATTTATTTTAGTTATATTTCTAAATTTTTCCCTTTTTATTTATTTTAGCTATATTTCTATATTTCCCCTTTTAATTTATTTTAGTTATATTTCTAAATTTCCCCTTTTTATATTTAGCTATTTCTTTTATCTTATTATTTTTTAACCGCATTAATTTGCTTGCCAGTAGAGATGACCAAAGCACCTGAGCTGCACTGTACAGTACACAATTTTAATGTCTCGGTATCGTGCAGTGCAGTCCCGTGGTGTGGTGAGCACTGAAAAAGAAAGGTGCGATGTGATGCTATGCGATGCGAAAAAATTACCGCTGGTGTAGTGCGGTGCGATGGTTAATCAACCCTATTTGCCGGTATTCTTTAACTACTCTTTTATTATGTTATATTTACTATAAAATCTTTTCTTCTCAGAACATTACTGCTTAATGTACTTCCATTTAAACCCTCCATACATTAGCTACTGTTATTGATGAGATTCTACACATATTTGTTAGCATATTTTCGGAGTTTTAGAAATTACAAAAATAAAATGGTTGTTTTAAAACTTGAGGAGCAACAAAACCTTTTAGGCTCGTTCTTCATTTTATTTTAACTTAAATTTACATAATAATCATTAAATAAATTTTTACAATTTTTGAAATTTCTTACATTAATCATTATCATCACTAACTAATTTTATTAAAACAATTTTTTTTGTCTACCCTAGATTACGTTTTTATCTATTTATTACATTGCTTTACTTTATAGAAATACTAACAACATCACTCTATGAATTATTCTATAGTATTCTAGGAATTTTTCTATTAATAATTAAACCTAGTATTTTTATCTGAATTATTATCTTCTATTCGTTTTCTAGTATTTTTAGATGACTTTTTTGATTAAAGAGTTTTGTGTTTTATAATTATTATTCCATTATGATAATTATATATATAATTATATAATTATTTTTATATTATGATACTTTGGCATATAGTTATATAATTATTTTTTATTATGATGCTAAGGTATAAAATTATATAATTAATTTTATGTTATGATGCTTTGGTATATATTTATATAATTATATTTATATTATAATACTTAAATATATAATTATATAAATATTTTTATATTATGATACTTAGGTACATAATTATATAATTATTTTTATATTATGATGTCTAGGTATATAATTATATAATTATTTTTATATTATGATACTTAGGTATATAATTATATAATTATTTTTATATTATGATACTTTGGCATATAATTATATAATTATTTTTTATTATGATGCTAAGGTATAAAATTATATAATTAATTTTATGTTATGATGCTTTGGTATATATTTATATAATTATATTTATATTATAATACTTAAATATATAATTATATAAATATTTTTATATTATGATACTTAGGTACATAATTATATAATTATTTTTATATTAT
Organism: Trachelipus rathkii; assembly: GCA_015478945.1. Classification (NCBI taxonomy): domain Eukaryota; kingdom Metazoa; phylum Arthropoda; class Malacostraca; order Isopoda; family Trachelipodidae; genus Trachelipus; species Trachelipus rathkii. Next base: position 35,727 of record JABUQX010018417.1, read on the forward strand.
GATGTCTAGGTATATAATTATATAATTATTTTTATATTATGATACTTAGGTACATAATTATATAATTACTTTTAAATTATGATACTTAGGTATATAATTATATAATTATTTTTATATTATGATACTTAGGTCTATAATTATATAATTATTTTTATATTATGATACTTTGGTATATAATTACATAATTATTTTTATATTATGATACTTTGGTATATAATTATATAACTATTTTTATATTATGATACTTAGGTACATAATTATATAATTATTTTTATATTATGATGCTTAGGTATGTAATTATATAATTATTTTTATATTTAATGATACTTAGGTATATAATTATATTAAGGAGTTAAAAGCAAGTATGAGTAATAACTAAAGAGTAATAACAAAAATAAGGATTTTAAATAATTAAGTATATGTACATTTAAAATGTAACTTGTGTACAATTTTTATGAAGGGTAATTACTAAATGAGGATTATAATATATATAACTATAAATAATTAAGTATGTAATTCTATATGTAACTTGTGTACATTTTTTATGAAGAGTAATTGACAAACTGAGAATTATAATATATGTAACTTCTATATGTAACTTGTGTACATTTTTATGAAAAGTAATTACTAAACTGTGGATTATGTTATATGTAACTTCTAAATATAACTTGTGTACATTTTTTATGAAGAGTAGTTATTAAACTGAGGATCATAACATGTAATTTCTAAATGTAAATTGAGTACATTTTAAAAAGAGTAATTACAGTAGTATAATATAAAATAGGATTTAATAAATAACTTGTGTACATTTTTATACAAAATAATAAATAAAATAAAGTTTATAAGTAATTAAGTACAAGCAACTTCTATATTTAACGTGTACTTTTTCAAAAAGGAGTAATTGCTAAAATGAGGATTATAAGTATGATAAATGGATAATAGGAAAATGAAAGGCAAGGAAAAAATCACATAATTGATCAATGCTCGAGGAAGCTAACTAATAAGGAGTTACCGATTAGGAGTCAATAGCATGAGGGAAAGAAAGAGAGAGAGAGAGAGAGAGAGAGGAGAGAGAGAGAAAGAGAGAGAGAGGTGGTAGGAAATAAGGATAGGAAATATAAATAAAAAGAAGAAACAATATAAAGAGAGGTATAAGAAATATTGAGAGTAGACATGAAAAAAACATATGAACATAAAAGAGACAGAGAAAGAGATAGATAGATAGATAGATAGATAGATAGATAGATAGATGACAGACAGACAGACAGAAAGACAGCCGGAGAGGAAAAAAGAAAGAAGAGAGACAGACAGACAGACAAACAGACAGACAGAGACAGGCCTGATAGACGGACAGACATACAGACAGACAGACAGATAAATACATATACATTTATCATTGTTTATATATATATATATATATATATATATATATATATATATATATATATATATATATATATATATATATATAGGATAGATAGATAGATAGATAGATAGACAGATAGATAGAGAGATAGATAGATAGATAGATAATGCTAAGGAGAGATTTTTAGTGAATTTTGAATGGAAAAAAACAAAATAAGTGAGTAAGAGAAATGCTGAAAAATAAAGAGAGAGAGAGAGAGAGAGAGAGAGAGAGAGAGAGAGAGAGAGAGAGAGAGAGAGAGAGAGAGAGAGAGAGAGAGAGAGAGAGAGAGAGAATCTAAAGAATATTCTAGATTTTTGACCCATCGTAGAATATATGATAGCTTGATTTTAAATAAAAATATCACATCATATAAAAAAAATAAATAACATAAAATGATTTAAAATAAAATATATTAAATATTTTTAAAATATAGTTATCTTCTTTCTTAAACTTCAACAATAATAAGGAACAAAGAACAATATTAAATATAAAATATATTCCACATGTAATTAAAAATATTTAAAAATAAAAACATAATATAAAATATATTTAAAAAAATATATATTTAAATATGTTTAATGTAATATGAATGTCGAACATGTGTTATTCTTTCTTAAACTTCAGCATTATAAGGAACAATAATAAATATAAAA
>JABUQX010018418.1:0-7500 GCA_015478945.1 Trachelipus rathkii
GAGAGAGATTCACGCCTTCGGATATATTGAAATATTGATAAAGTCTTGCACAAAGAAATGATTTTCAAACTTCACTATTTTCCCTTATCTTTTTTCTTTGTGTCCATTTTTCTATTAATTCTTTGAGTTCTTAGCTGTTAATTATTTGTTATATATATAATATATATATATATATTTATTATATAATATTATATATTATTATTATATATATATATATTACTTATATATATATCTATAATATATAATATAAATATATTATATAATATATATATATATTATACATATATATTATATATTATAATATATATATAATTATATATATATATATATAATATAATTATATATATATATTATATACATTATACTATAATAATTAGTATTATTATATATATATATATATGATTATATATAATATATAGTATATATATATTTAAATTTATATATTTTTATAATAATGTAACACCTATAATAATATATCGTATATATTATATATATATATTAATAATATATTATATATATATATAATTTATAAAAACTAGGAGGAGAACTTTTTAGGTAATTTCTACCTAGGATCCGGACTATTGATCAAACCCGTGCCTTGCATGCGACTCTGTCGCTCTACCGATTGAGCCAGGGTAGCGGCATCATTGAACCTTCAAAGCTACCTTTAATAATGGCTTTCTCGGAATTGTGTTCAATCTAGACACTTTTTCTTCTTCTACTTTTCTTTTATAATTTTATATGTGCCACTTCCTCTTCTCTCCACTTTTATGCCGACGTCCCACTCAGACATTCAGACATTACTCCATTCAGTTGGAAAGACGTTACAATCAACATCAGTTAGCCAATACTAAGAGGATGGCATGTGGATCTATCCTCTCTCTCTCTCTCCTCTCTCTTCTCTCTCTCTCTCTCTCTCTCTCTCTCTCTCTCCAGTCTCTGATATTTCTCATATCAATAATTGAGGCTGAGAAAGTAAGGTTGTTTCAATCCCTCAAAAACTCAGTTACTTCTTCTTTCTACTCGACTTATTCTTCTACACAATTATTATAAAAGGATCACATTATTCTTTCATAAAAGAACTTCTAAGAGTTAAGAAGTTTAGCGCTCTGAGTCCCCTTCAAGATTTCATCGCTTTTATCCTACTACTTACGTTGTATAACAGAGTTGTTCGCCCTTGTATGGAGATTGCAGCGCACATATAGGATGGTTCCGCCCACTGCTCTCTTTGAAAAGGTGGAGTCTAAGGCTTTCATTTTATCAACTCTTTTCTCTCACTAACTCTTTCCAATGTCTTTCTGTTCCTCAAATTGGTGTCTCAATCTTCTGAACTCTCTCCTTCTCCTTCTTCTCTCTCTCTCTCTCTCTCTCTTCTCTCTCTCTCTATATATATATAATATATATTATAATAAATAATATATACTAGATATATTATATAATATATATATATATATTAATATAATATATATATTATATGATATATATATTATATTTAAGAATTGAAGAAATTATATCCATTTAATTTTGAATGAAGATTCGAGGCATGCAAATCCTCGATATATTTCGTTAGATTAAGAACGTGATTAATTTAAGATGAATTTGAGATTGGATCATATACAAGAATAGATTTTAATTTCTTAAACTGCAAGTTTAGAATATTTAGAGGTGTATTCCCTGGAGAGCCTAGTAAGGTCTTCACGTTCGCCTGAATATTTAGGCACGCGGGATGTTACACATGATTAATTATTTCAAGCTATTGAGAAAAGTTTGTTTTCTGGTCAGGCCTTAGAAAAATAAGTAGTTAATTCGTCTCAAGTGTTCCAGATAATTAAGTTATTTAGGAGGAATGAAGTCCCGAGAATTATTTAACAACTTATATAGAATTTAATTATCTTTAATATTGACTCTTCCAACTGTTTGATTAAGGATAATTCTTTGATAACCGAAACGAACGAATGAATAAATAATAATTGCCTGGCAATAATCTAACCGGCTTTACCAATAGCAATAATGGCGATTTACGAATTAATTAGAAGGTATACGCCCGAAAAGCTATTTAAGACGCATAAACAACAACTTGATTGAATGAATTGAAACAGCAGACTTGTGAAATTGAAGAACTCGATTCTATCTAATCTTTTTGAATTTTAGTAACTCCCAGTGTTTCATTAACGACTTCTGCTTTTACTTGACTATTTTGCTCTATTTTAGCGAACTCTGGACTCAATATTTTCTTATAGTAATATATATTATATTATAATATATAAATATATATATTATATATATATATATATTAATATATATTATATATATATATATATATATATATTATATATATAATATATTATATAGTATATAATTTTATAAACTTTCGGAGCAAAGAAAAATAAAAACTAAGTCACTCGATATTTTATGGATTAACGATATTGATATTGTAGTATTATCGATTAGTTGTAAATCCATTATTATTATAACATAGAATAAAGTTACAAACCAGTGTTTGCCTAATTGGTGCATTTTTGCAAATAGATTTAGTGCTTTTTAATGCTAACTCTTAGTGTCACAACATTTTAGCTGCTTTTATTGCTGTATTTTACTAATATTGCTGACTTTAGTGCAAAATTTACTGCTTATTGCTTATTTTATTATTTATTGCTTTTTCATCAAAATTGGCATTTTGACTTTTTAATAAAATCTAATCGACTTGTGATATTGTGGAGTTGGAACACTGTTAACCAAAACATCGTCAGTAGGTTCAGACTTTGTATTCGTCGGTTTATTGTTAAGTGGAGTTGTCATCGTAGAGTTTAGAAATGAGTTGGTGATTTGTTTCATTATATGCCAAAGTACGATTGCAGTTTGCTAGTTTTTTTAGCATGTGTTTTTATTTGTAGCAGACATGTAACCAGTAGAAGACAGTATAATGTACGTTGACTTTTAGTTCCAAAAAGAGTTTATAGACTGGTTTAACTTTTTCCTGATATATATATATATATATATATATATATATATATATATATATATATATATATATTTTATATAATATATATATAATATATATATATAAGATATATATAATATAGATTTCCTCAGCTCTAAACAGTCTTTCAGTAAATGTAGATCTAGTTTACGCACAGTGGGATTCAGTAAGTTTAGGTACTTTTACGGACAGTGAGTCAACGAGCCCCCTAAAATGGAGTATTTACCCTTATTTAGGGTCTCGAGCCGATGGGACAGAGGGGGGATGTTTCAACCGCCGGAGGGATGGTCGAGGAAGCCCGCGACACTCCAAGACGCAAAGAGGGGGGCTGGAGACATCCCGGAGGGGGGATTAGTCCTCCCCGTAGTCACATAGAGCGAGAGACGCGACTCTGACATCGGGGCTGATACCCGTCGGGTATTCGTTAGTATTGATACCAAAAAACAATATTAATTCTCCAAAATGAGTTACTTTTTGACATTTATTCTGCACAATTTCTATTCCGTACTCTAATAAATCATCAAAACATTGGGACATTTGATTTACTATATAATATATATATATATATAATATATATAGTATAATATATATATATATATAATATATAATATTAGTATATATATAATTTATATATTATATATATATATATTATATATATATACTATAATATATGTATCTATATTGCAAATATCGATTTTTATGTATCGATATAACAAAGTATCGATTTTCGATTTAATCGACACAAATATTCCGAAAATATAAACTCTAAAAAAAGATTAGTGCTGCGAAAGAAAAAATTTTAGCCATATATAATACTATATATATATATATATATATAATATAATATATATATATATATAATTATATAATATATATATTATAGTATATATATTATAATATATATATATATATACGGTGTGGGTGTTGTGTGCAATATAGAGTTGTATGACGATTTTTAACACCGTTTTTTTGTTTAAAAAAGAAATGTTTTTTTTTTTTATTCTTTTTTGTTTTTTTTTTTTTTTTTTTGTATCTTTGTTTTTATAACCAAATAGTATATCATTTTACTATTTATTTTATTTCTTTTATTATTTATAGCTAATTTTCTTTACTAATAAACCTTAAAAGAGTTTTGTTTCTTATAATTGTACTGTATATAATAACTGGTTTAATTGTGTAGTCATGTGCTTATTTTACTTTGAGAGAGAGAGAGAGAGAGAGAGGAGAGGAGGAGAGAGAGGAGAGTGAGAGAGAGAGGAGGAATAAATGATGAGAAGAGGAGAGAGAGGAGAGTATGCAGTTGGTACTGGTTGAGTTCTTAAATTTGAAAAAAAATATGCAAATCTAAAAAAATCTTTGTCAATATTATGAAACAACTTAACATTTGTGAATTTTTTCCCCCAACTCAACATTAACAAATAAAAAAAAATTATCGTGTCTAATTAACAATTACTTAAAACTAGCTATTTATAAAGTACCATTAATGGAAAAAAGCTATTCTCAAGACTATTATTAAAGAAATTAGCTCTAAAAATAAAAACAAATATATTAGTAAATAATATATATTCTGTAAAAACAACAACACAAAAAAACAATGAAAATCGTTTTCTTTATTTCATGTTTTAAAAAAAACATTTAAAAAAAATAACCCTTTTTTTTTTTTTGCATATATATATATATATATATATATATATATATATATATATATATAATATATATATATATATATATAATATATATATATATATATATATATTTATGCTATTAATATATATATATATATATATTATAAATATAGTATATAGTGGTATGCGAAAGTTTCGTAAAATGTGGGTTTAAATATGTGTCAAATCCTAATATCTTCGGAAATTAAAATTGAATAAAAATTTTTGAACCAAAATTGAGTTTTTTTTATCACTGAGTAAAAAAAAAATGAAAAATTTCATTCGAGAAATAAATTAGACTTTTAATATATCTATTATTTATTTATTTATTTATTTCGATTTATTTTTCATTCATTTATTTGTTCATTATTTAAACATTGCATTTTTCTTAATTTATAAATTTATTCATTAATTTATTAAATATCATTTATTTTTATTTAATTTATCTCTCTCTCTCTCTCTCTCTCTCTCTCTCTCTCTCTCTCTCTTCTCCTCTCTCTCTCTCATTGTGATCTTCTCTTCCTCCTCTCTCTCTCTCTCTCTCTCCTAATAATATATTGTATAAATATATAGATATATATATATATATATAATATATATATAATATATATATATTTCTCCTCTTTTATATATTATATATATATATATTATATATATATATATATATATAATATATATATATATAATATAATATTATATATATATTATATTATATATATCCCCGTGGGAAAGGCCGAGGGTTAGCCGAAATTTGAGTTGGGAAAGGTGCCAGTCGGACCCAATTTAAAGTCAACATGCCTCCCATATGTACAGCATGTGAAAGTTACACATCAAAGGTAGTGGGAAAGTAGATGAAAAGAATATGGTTCCTAGGACTTTTACATTTTTGTGAAGTGCATGTAAGATTGAGCATAGTAGTCAAGTCCTGAGGTCAGAGTGGTTGGATAGGAAAAGAATGAGGAATATCTGGAATGTGCGTATTACAAGATTCCCTCTCTCAATGAAGAGGTATGTCAACTGCTGGAGGTGTTCAAAAGAGAGTGTCCATTTTAAGAGAGAGAGAGAAGAGAGAAGAGAGAGAGAGGAGAGAGAGAGAGATGGAGAGAGAGAGAGAGAGAAGAAAGAGAGAGAGCGAGAGAGAGAGAGGAGAGAGAGAGAGGGAGAGAGAGAGAGAGAGAGAGAGTGAATTGAATAAGACAAAGTCCTAAGAAGCACCTTTCATAGGAGAGTCTGAGTGAGGTGGAATGAACCCAGATGTGTGAAGCTCTCTGCAGAGGCAGATTAAGGAACACTTCGTTAGGATTTTGCATCGCTTCTTCCGTGGATGAAATATAATAAGCTGTATGAGTGTTTTCCCAGCAGCTTTGAAAGCGACGGTATTGTCCCGAAGAGTAGTTCCCTTTGCGACGACGATAGCACAAAAACAGAGCAGAGTTAAACGCAGGGTTTGTTACGTTTAGTGAATTGAAGGACATAATAATGTCGCCCCATTCCATATGATATTTATATATATATATATATACTATATATTATAATGATATATATATATATTAATATCATATATATATAATATATATTATATTATAATATATATATATGATATAATATATATATATAGTTATATATAATATATTATATATATATATATATACATACTCTTGAAAAACTGTGGATTAAAAGTTTGGTTGAACTTTTTGATAATTAGTAACGTTATTTAATGTTATGACATACAGTTACATATCACAATATCACTTCACAGACACGCCTACACAAAGTTACACCTACACACTATAAGACACCATAAAATATAACACAATTTCACATTTTAATTAAATAATAATTATGACTTTCATTTCTTTAGAATTCTTTATTTTTATCCCTCTCTCTCTCTCCTCTCTCTCTGCTCTCTCTCTCCTCTCTTCTCCTCCTCCTCTCTCTTTCTTTTCTCTCTCTCTTCTCTCTCTCTCTTCTCTGCCTTTCCCTAAAATTTTAAAATAATTTCCGGAAGCGAAAACTTTGGTTTTAAATTTATTTTACAATTCTATTTAGTAAATGTTATAATCTTTTATCCTTTCATTACTCATAATTGTTTTATTATGTTTAATTTTAGCATGTTTTTGCAATGTTTCTTTCTGTCCTCCCTCATTTCTTCTAAAAATTTATAGTTTTTTGTTGTGATTTTTTTACGTAACTTCCGTCGGAAAATGATCAGAAGCCTACATGTATCCCATTAGAATTATGGCGTTCCTGTCAAAGGTCGTCATGTCTCAAAACAAGGAAGGGGTTCGAAATTTTTGAAAAGAATGAGAAGTAAGAATGATAATTTTTGCGAATTAATTTGTGTTCCACATCACAGAACATGAGTTTCAATATTAATAAAGAGTGCTAATAGTTTTGTGTTTGAATTTTGTGGCACACACACACCCACCGATAATGTGTCAATCTCAGCTTCATTAACAGGTAGGAAAACAGACACCAACCAATCTTCATAATGGTCAACTGACCATTATGACAGTACAAAAAGTAATTTTCTTTTTACTGCCATAAGAAAAACCCTTTTCATCTATTACCAGTAGTGTATCTGTAAGAATGAGCATAATGGGTAAGTTTTGGGCACGAGTGTTGAAGAGAGAAAGGACGAGACTCTGTGGAAAGACAAGCAACACGATTTCTTCATAAAAGACAAATTATGTGGCTAAAACTATCATAAACTAATGTTCTTGTAAGACCTATATCAAAAACTGAACAACGAAACAATCCTACTGTTATGGAGAGTCTGAATAGTTAGCGAAAATAAGAAATTTAATAAGACGAAAAACCATATACTCCACTATTTCAAAAGGAGTTGAAGAGTTG
>JABUQX010018418.1:15000-20000 GCA_015478945.1 Trachelipus rathkii
GGCCAGGTGGGCCACAACCATACCCCTCACATCTCCCCTTCACTCCTGTTTATCCTAACACCTGCTCTACCAACTCAGATTTCCTCATCCTTAAAACATTCGTTTACTGACTCAATCCACTTTTTTCGGTCTCCCAGCCGGTCGATCCAACACACTCGCCACTATACATCCATTAACCAACCGACTATCATTCATCCTTTCCATATACCAAACCATCTTACTTTCATTTATCTCTCATTTACCCTTTCTTCACACCACAACTCCCTAATACGTTCATCCTCATCTTTTATCAATTTTCTCACACCTAGCACACCCGTAAGATTGTCTGAACACATTGAATTTAGATCTATACTTCTTATTCCAGACCAAGACTCACTACTATACAATAACAGTAACAAATACCCTCAAATGTAAGACCTAGCAACACTCAAGACTTAGTCCCCTTCTACATTCACCAACGATTTAATTTGCACCAGCCACCCTTCCTGCCATTCAAACTTTCCTACTACCTCTGCATCGTCCGTTCCCTCTCATCCAACATATACCTAAATATTTAAACTCAGACACTTGTTTTCGCTGCTCTCCTCACCATAACATAACTTCACACTGAGGAGTTTCCTCACTCACATAACCTTACTCACTCTTTCCACGTTTACTTTCAAGCCTCCTTTTACAACACCCTGCCAAAATCTCTCTACCATCCCTCAAACTCTCTCAGATTCGCCACAAAAACAAATCATCCGCATATAATGTAGGGCACCCTCCCTCATCTCCATTCTCCACATTCTAACACCATTCCTGACAATCCCACCTCGAATTCTTTCATAACCCTATCCATATTTACAATTGAATAACCAAGGAGAATAACAAACCCTGTCTTACTCGCTGTTAATCTAAGCCAATCTACCATTGACAGACCATTTTATTCTTACAAAGCTTCACTATCGTCATACATACTTTTGACTCCAATCAGAAGCCTACCAATTCACACCATATATCATAACACCTGCCATAGAACTTCCTATTAATCCTATCTACGCCTGTTGCAAATCCATAAACCTAAATACAATTTTATTTTCTTCTCCCTCATTCTCAATCATTTGTTTCAATGTAAGATTTGATCCACACATCTCTACCACTCCTAACGCACCTTGTTTTCACAATCAGTCCTTCAGTCACTTCGACGCACTCTTTCGACCAAAATACCGGCATATACCTTTCCCACAACACTCAATAAAACTTATTCCTATAATTTCTACGTTCCCTTATCTCCCTTACCTTATATAAAGGTACTATACTGCTCTCCTCCAATCCCTGGAAACTATACCCTCTATAAACCTTTATTACACCATTCCAAATCCAATCATCACTATCTCGCCTCGTTCTTGATCATTTCACCGTAATTTCATCTATACCTGGAAATTTACCATTCTTCAACTTTCTCACTCTACCCATAACCTCCTCTTGCTAATAAACTCATCCCAAAATACCTATTCCTTCTTGCACATCAAACCCACACACATATTCACTATCACCCTTTCATTACTGTTAATATTGTGCATGATTTTCGAAGTGTTCTTTCCACACTCCTCTCACAATACCCATTTCATCAGTTACAAACACCACACAATCTCTATTCATTATTATAAGCAGATTCCCCTTATTCTCATTCTAACCTTTCGCGCTTCCTTCCGAAGAGCTTCTATTTCCTTGTAAGTCCCATTCATTCCTCCTTCAAACTGTTCATTTACTCTCTTTGTCTTTTCTCCAACGTATACAACTTTTTAGTATTTCTTTTTTCCTCCTTATATAATTCAAGCATCTTTCTTTTGAGTCTTTCATCATTTGCTTTTGGTACATTCAACCAAGCTTCTTTTTACCTTTAACGCTTTCATCACCTCTTCATTCCAACATTCACTGGTTAACATTCTTACTTCCTAAACTTTAGCACACCACATACTTCCTTTTGCACTACTAACATTTGCTTCCTTCATTTGGCCCCCAGATTTGTTCAGTATCAACCTTGTTCACATTCAACCGTTTACTAGCGAGCGCGTTCTTACATACTTATCTTATTGTTTGCTCACTTACTTCTCACTCTTGATTTTACCTATTTCCTTTCGTATCACCTTCCTTTCCTCCAAGCCCCACTAACTTAATTTTGCATAGAACAACATAATGAATCCGCCCGATATCCATTCCTAACCCTAACCTGATTTAACATCTCAACACATATAACCATCTCCTTCTTTCACCAACACTAAATCAATCATACTTTCACTTCGACTACATCTCTACCTACACCAACTCTAGTTTTCTTATGGATACTCTTGTGTTTTAAAGAAAGTATTACTTACATACACATACCTCTCTCCATCAATCACACTTCTACCATTCTCATTTTCTCGCGCCACCCCAAAACCACCCTGTTATACCATCCTTTTTTGATCACCTAATCCAAACCATTAGGTCGCACAACTATCAATCTTGAAGCTCTACTCACCCTCAGAATATTCAGATTATCCAAAAAATTGTACTTCTTCAACGTTTCCCTCAGATGAACCACAAGTTCACAACCACACATACCTTGACCTTTTTCAAAACTTAAATTTAACCATTAGAATTCTAGGACTCACACACTCAAAATCTACCATAGCTTCGTACCAGCAGGTCACTCATCAAAAATTGCAACTCCTTTCCTCCTCCTTCTCATTCATTTCCACACCAGACACAGCACATTCACACCAAACCACTCATTTTCACCGTTCCTTTTCCTCTTTGTTTCAGTCAGCAAGGCGAGGAAATCAAATTTCCCTTTCTAAATACATCCCCATCACCTCTCTCTCTTCTCCTCAACATTTATTCTATGACATTCCATGTACCCATACGATTCATAACAATTTCGCGAAAGATAAGGCCGTTTACGGCGATACGTTGACCTCTCCCGAGGCCTGCATTAGCATCTGGCAAAGAAATAGATGGTATAGGCAAGCAACCAACTATGACCGTCTCTTGTCGCTCCTACGACACCGCAGACACACGATGTGGGAATTCTTTCTCCCCCAACACAGGGATATGAGTAGTAGGATGTCTGTAAAGTGGTTTATCTAGAAAGGGGTTGTCTTGAAGTGGGGTGTGTACTTTAATCATGTGGATAAATGGTGGTCAGTAATAGGTTGCCTGGAGGATAAGTGTGGAGAAATATGGCGCAAAGAGAAAGACGCAACATTAAAAAATGGGAGGTAATTTCATCACTTTGAGTATGCGTGTACTCTCCCTCTATAAATAATAATAATAATAATAAATATAATAATAATAATAATAAATAACTAAAATATAATATGCGTGTAATAACCTATACAATAATAATATATAATAATAAATAAATAAAAATAAAAACTATATATATATATATATATATATATTATATATTATATATATATATAATATATATTATAATCTATATATATATATTATTATATATATATTTATATATATATATATATATATATAATATAATATATATATATATATATATATATATTATTATATATATTATATATATATATATATATATATATATATATATATAATATATATATATATATATATATATATATATATATATATATTATATAAGTTCTTTGAAAAATCTGTGATTAAAGTTTGGTTGAACTTTTTATTAATTAGTAACTTATTTATGACATTCATACATACACAAACACTCACAGACACACCTACACATATGTACACCTACACACATAAACACACATACACACAAATATACACACACAATTTCAAATCTTTAATTAAATAATAATTTTATTTAATTTCTTAGAATTCTTTATTTTTTATCTTTATCTTCTCTCTCTCTCTCTCTCTCTCTCTCTCTCTCTCTCTCTCTTCTCTCTCTCTCTCTCTCTCTCTCTCTCTCTCTCTCTCTCTTTTCTAAAATTTAAAATAATTTCCGAAAGCGAAAACTTTGGTTTTAAATTTATATTTAACAATTCTATTTAGTAATTTATCATGTTTTATTTATCTGTTTTTAAATTGTTTATTTATGTTTTAATGTTTAATGTTTTGCATGTTCTTTTCTGTCCCTCCCTCTTTCTTTAAAATTTTATGGTTTTTGTTTTGATTTTTTTTACGTAACTTCCGGCGGAAAATGATCAGAAGCCTACATGTATCCCATTAGAATTGTGGCGTTCCTGCAAAGGTTGTCATGTTTCAAAACAAGGAAGGGGCTCGAAATTTTTGAAAAGAATGAGAAGTAAGAAGGATAATTTTTGCGAATTAATTTGTGTTCCACATCACAGAACATGAGTTTCAATATTAATAAAGAGTGCTAATAGTTTTGTGTTTGAATTTTGTGGCACACACACACCCACCGGTAATGTGTCAACCACAGCTGTATTAACAGGTAGGAAAACAGACACCAACCAATCTTCATAATGGTCAACAGACCATTATGACATTACAAAAAGTAATTTTCTTTTTACTGAAATAAGAAAAACCTTTTTCATCTATTACCAGTAGTATATCTGTAAGAATGAGCATAATGGGTAAGTTTTGGGCACGAATGTTGAAGAGAGAAAGGACGAGACTCTGTGGAAAGACAAGCAACACGATTTCTTCTTAAAAGACGAATTATGTGGCTAAAAATATCATAAAATAATGTTCTTGTAAGAAATATATCAAAAACTGAACAACGAGACAATCCTACTGTTATGGAGAGTCTGAATAGTTAACGAAATTAAGAAACTTAATGAGACTAAAAACCATAGACTCCACTATTTCAAAAAAAGTTGAAGAGTTGAACGAGTGGTCAAACCCAAGATCTTTAGGCGTCCTTCACACAAGGAAGAATGTCACCTTTATACTAAGAAGAAGCAATTGCTTGGAGAGGTGTGAAGAAACATTGAAAATCAGAGGGCATTTGCATTAAAGACATCACACTAGCATCAGGTATATGGATAACGAAGCATGGAAAAAACGGCCCA
>JABUQX010018418.1:25000-30000 GCA_015478945.1 Trachelipus rathkii
TGTGGATCTCTAATGAGGTTTCTTATTTGAGGGCCATCAAATATTCCTGCCCTTTTCTTCTCGGCACTGAGACTTGGAGAGATTGAAAAAATATAGCTGAAGCAGTCTCCAGTGTGATCAAGAGCTTTGATGAATTGCTTCATTAACCCAAGTTTTATGTGCAGTGGAGGAAATACTATTTTATTCCTATCAACCAGAGGCTCATTCTTGATGTTCTTGTCACCAGGCGTCAAACTGATTCTTGTTGGTCAGGTCATTGTCACCCTGTGTTCTAATGTAGTCCTACTGTCCCAGTAGCACAGGAAACAAGGATATTTGGTGTAACCTTCTTACTGCCCCAGCAGAAATTTAATCATTTTCGAATTCACAAATTAACCATCCATGAAGATGGTATTGCAGTCTTTCCAGAATTTTGTTGATGTTGGCATACTCTTTATTTGTAGAGAGTGTTCTATTGGGATTGAACCATATATATTTCTGTGCAATAACACACATTTCAAATTACTTTTACTTTTGTCAATAAAAAGTCTCCATTCATTTGATTTATATGCGAGAAGTCCCATATTTAGAAGAATCCCTTCAACATCATTACAATAAACAAGTTGACCATCTGAATGGAAGTACTTTCGCAGTGCTGCATCTGAATGGAAGTACTTTCGCAGGGTTGCTTCTCTGTTACGATAAAAGGAGACACTAGTGCCAGGTCTGAGTATTCCTTTCTCTTTCAGCCTGGAAGCCGACAATTCAGCAGAGTGTTTTGGCAAATACAAATCTCTTACCAGATCATTCAATTCAGGCTGATTAAACATATCAATTGTATCAGAATCTGCAACAGAAGGCGTATATTCGGTCAGAGCATCATCTTCATCATCTGTAGAAGAAGGTAAACTGATATTTTCAATATCAATCTCCGGTAGCTCAGTAAATACAGGCACAGGTATTCCCTCATAGTGTTGAACTGGTCGTCTGGCAGAGGGGATATTTGGGTATTAAATGTGGTGTTTGTTTGTCTTATTGAAAACATTTTACATTGACAAGACAGAAGTAGCAGTCATCCAAATGGTTTGTTGGCTCTCTCCAAACCATTGGCACACCAAATCTCAGCTTAGCATCCTTTTCTTTAGACCATGATCGCAAAGTTTCAACACACGTTTTGCAAACTTTGTGAGGAGTCCATTATTTGTCTTGGTCTCCCAGTCCTACTTTAAAGTAGGCAAGTTACACCCTCTTAACAAGGTATTAATGTTGCGCCTTTGATCCTACGAAGTGAAACTCCCACAGATGTAGCAGAAGATATCTGTGTCATTAAGGCATCTCCTTTCTTCGGATGTTGTAGCCATTGTTAGATTACAACCTGCAAATGAAAAATATTGCATAAATTGTGATATGTACTTAAAATGATTGTAATATGTAATAATATAATAATGTAATAAATTGTTAAATGTACATAAAATGATATTAACAAACACACTATTGTCCAAATACAACACCATCTTTTATTAGTAAAGCAGTCGCTGACTCGCAACAACTTGCAATCATCAGTGACAAAGTGTTAATTTCGGATAAAATCCATGAAAATGGGGTTTGCAGATTGCATAGAAACGTAATGTGATAGAGCAAATCTGAGATCAGATTTGGAATTGGCACGCTCGAATTAGTATCAAACAGCTGACAAAGTCCATGCCAGAAACAGAATTTTTTTTTTTTTTTTTTTTTTTTTTTTTTTTTTTTTTTTTTTTTTTTTTTTTTTTTTGTAGACAAGTGTAATGAAAGATCGAACGGAGAGAAACTGAGAAAAGAAAAGAATAAAGAATAAGAAAAAAAAGAAATATAAATTATAAAAGATTAAGTTGAAAATACGAAATGATCAGAGACTAAATTAAATGAAGAATTAAAAGAGACAAAAAAGATAATAAATTAAGATTTAAAACAGAACGAAAAGAATATATGAAAAAGTGTCTAAAAGAGAAAAGAGAATCAGTAAAAGAGATAATTTTAAGAGAAAAAATTATTGAATTAAAGAATATATTAAAAAGATATAAAAATTAAAAAAATAAATAATTAAGGAATTGGTTGAGGAATGAGATAAATAGAAAACAAGAATTAAATAAAGAATAAATAGAAGATAGTGATAGAGAGAGAGATAGAGAGAGAGAGAGAGAGAGAGAGAGAGAGAGAGAGAGAGAGAGAGAGAGAGAGAGAGAGAGAGAGAGAGAGAGAGAGAGAGAGAGAGAGAGCAAAATGAAAATAAATTAATAAATTGTTAGAATAGAGAAAAACTAAAAAATGTAGAATAAACTAAAGCACATATTAAACAGAGACAAATATAAAAAAGAACAATTTATTGATTAGATTAAAGATTAAGAAGAAAAAGGAAAAAAATAATAAATTAAAAAAGAGAAAGGAAAAGAAATTAAAAAATATCTTAACTAAAGAAAATGGGGAATAACCTCCAGAATAGATTAAAAAGAGAGGAATAAATTAAAGAAGTATATTTAAAAGAGAGTAAGAGAATAAATTAAACATTAGGCTAAAAATAAAGAAAAAGATAATATAAGGATAAATTAACCGTTAGATTAACAAAAGAAAGAGAAGAGAGAAAATGATAATTGATTTAAGAAATGGAAAAATAAAGAGGAAACTTTGAAGTCTGATAAACAATTTGAAAATTAAAAAAACGGAAATGAAGGAAAATCTTCCATTTTTCAAATTTAAAAAAAGTTTTTAAGATTTCAGACGTTTCGAAAATAATAGAAACATCATCAAGTTTTGAAGAAGAAGAAGAAGAAGAAGAAGAAGAAGAAGAAGAAGAAGAAGAAGAAGAAGAAGAAGAAGAAGAAGAAGAAGAAGAAGAAGAAGAAGAAGAAGAAGAAGAAGAGAAAAGAAGAAGAGAAGATAGAAGAAGAAGAATGAGAAGAAGCAGAAGAAGAAAGAGAAAGAAGAAGAGAAGAAGAAGAAGAAGAAGAAGAAGAGGAGTGAGAAGAAGAAGAAGAAAAAAGAGAAGAAATAAGGAGACAGGAAGAAGAAAGAATGAAAGAAGAAGAAAAACATATACGAAGAATATAAGATGCATCTCGAAATTAAAAGAAAGAAAGAAAGAAGTACAAAACAGAAGACTTCAAGAACAAAAAAAAACAAAATAACCAATGAAGAACCAAAGACTTTATTAAAATCAAAGGAAACAAGATACAATAAGGAATACAAAAAAAAAATTAAAAAAAAAAATAACTAAATATAAGCACAAAAGAAGAAAGAAGAAAAAAGGAAAAACTTGGGGCAAAGAGAAAGAAAAAGAAGAAGAAAAGAAAAAAACAAGACCATTGCAGAATATAAAAACTATTGACAAAAAGCCATATGATGGAAAAGAATTAAGAAAACAAGAGCAAAGAGAAATGAGGAAGAGTAAAAGAAAAAAGACACCAACAGAAAACCAGAAAGTGTGATAAAGAAGAAGATAGAAGAAGAAAAAGAGAAAAATGACAGAAATATTCAAGTACAGGAGAGCAAACAAATTCAAGAAGAAGAAGAAGAATAGAAACGATAAAAACCATCTCAACGCAGACCAACGAAGACGCAAGACAAGAAGAAAAAGAAATTCAAGAAGAAAGAAGATGAAGAGAGAATATTCTACGAAGAAGAAAAGAAAAAAAAGAAAGAAAGAGATGGAAGAAGAAAGAGAAGAAGAAAGAAGAAAAAGAATAGAAGGAGTGTAATAAATAAAAGAGAAAAAGCAAAGAATAAAGAAGAAAAGAGAGGAAAAAAGAAAGTTGAAGAAAAAACGAGGAAGAAGAAGAAGATGAAGAAGAAAAGAAAGAAAAAAGAGAGAGAAAAACGAAGAAAAGAAAAGAAGAGAAAGAGAAGAAGAAAGAAGAGATACAAGAAAAAGAGAAAAGAAAGAAGAAAGAAGATAGAAGAAGAAGAAAAGAAGAAGAAAGAAAGAGAAGAAGAAGAAGAGAAAGTAAGCAGAAAAATTATTTAGAATAAAAGAAGAAAGAAAGAAAAGAAGAAGAAGAAGAATAGGTAGAAGCGTCTGAAGAATCATAAGGCAAAAGAAGAAGAAGAAAAAGAAGAAGACGAAGAGAAGAAGAAGAGAAGAAAAAGAGAAGAAGAAGAAGAAGAAGAAGAAGAAGAAGAAGAAGAAGAAGAAGAAGAAAGAGAAGAAAGAAAAGAAAGAAGAAGAAGAAGAAGGGGTTCGTCTTAAAATTTTCGCAATTATTGTTTGACGCCTCCGTCTCGACCCGCTTTAAAAAAAACTCATCGTATCTTCGAACTGGGAGGTCATCTTTCTTTTCTTTCTTTTTAAAAGACATTTTCGTTTAAGTTAGCAACTCTTTCTCTTGAATTTTTTTTTGAGGGGGAAATGGTTTTTTTTTTATGGTTTCATTTTTCTCTTTCAATTATTTGCTTATCCTTTTTTGGTAATGATAGTATTTGTCTTTCGAAAAGGCTTTGTTTGATATTATTAATGTGTGTTTTTTGTTTG
Organism: Trachelipus rathkii; assembly: GCA_015478945.1. Lineage (NCBI taxonomy): Eukaryota > Metazoa > Arthropoda > Malacostraca > Isopoda > Trachelipodidae > Trachelipus > Trachelipus rathkii. Next base: position 29,484 of record JABUQX010018418.1, read on the forward strand.
GTAATTAATAGTATTGCTCTCAAATAGTATTCATATTGATTATACATATTGAAATTTGCTTTTTCTTTTGTCTAGTATTAAAATATTATCTTGTTTTGGTATTAATGGCATTTGCTTATCGAATATTCTTCGTTTAGTTAATATTATTTGTTAAATCGATATAGTGGTCGATAAACAAATACTATAATATTAAATTGTGAGTTATTGTTCAGTGAATATTCTTTTCTTCAAAATTAATAGTAATTTTGTTTATAAAATATTAATTGTTTTAATTCTTATATATTTTTGTTTAACTTAAAAAAAAATTTTAAAAAACATTTTTACGGGTGCATTTATTACTCCTTCTTTGTATTGCATATTTATTCCATTCTTTTTATTAATATTTTTTTCTATTTTTTTCTTCCTTTATTTATTTTATCTTTCTTTGTTTTGTTTAATGATATATCTTATTGCAATAATAGTGTAGTTATTTGTGTTTCTTTTTTATTACTTTTGTTTGATGCTCACATTAAGATTG
>JABUQX010018419.1:0-15000 GCA_015478945.1 Trachelipus rathkii
GAGACGAGATTACGTCAGCTGCGCAGAGCGCTAGCGCCTAGCGCATAACACATACACATCATTATTATTATTTAATTACGGTCGAAGAATTCGATTTCCGAAGGATAATCGAATTCTGAGTCGAAAAAACGATCCCTGTAAGTGATCGTTATTTTTTATATTACTACACTCCGTAACTTAGTTCGAGGATTCTCGCAGTAGGTTTAATCTTTCTTCGCAACCGGATTCTGAGTTCCAAGATATATATATCTAACAATGGGTTAGAATAGAGTTAACGTATCGTTGGTCACAATACCACTTGTATTAATATTGTTTCATATATTTGAAAGGTGATTAAACTGATCCCACGCAAGTTTTGGTGACCGTAGGTCTCACCCCTAAGGGGGTGCTGTCCCCTTAGCTACCAAGTGTCAAAATTTCGATCCTAAAACCATGTTGGGCTTTTAACGTATTGGTTTACTAATAAAATTTTAAGGATTGTAGAGCTATATGATGACAGTATCTTATTATATCGTAGACGTTGATTACGTTCAACTCGGCTGATCCTCCTACCGTAAGAGGGAGGTAACGCTGCCATTCCCTATTAAAAAATTATAAAATATGAATCGAGTATAAAGTCTGACTCAGATGAAAGAGTCCATGGAGATTTCGGAGTTATCGAGAGACGGAAGTCGGAAGTTGGATTAACGGCCTTCAAAGGCAGTCCAGAACCCCTACTCGGAAGGGGGGGTATCCTCCTATTGTAAAAATAGTAAAGAAGAAAATGGCATGGTAAATGGCAAGAACAGAGCCGAAGAAAAGAGAGAAATTAGTGAAGAAATGAGGAATGTGGAAGGAGGAAGGATATGTCCAAGAATGAAGGAAGGAGGATGATGCTGAGGAACCAAAATTCAAGATGTTTGTGTAGGGGTTACCTGTGTCGCTGGAGCACTGGTGTGCCTGAGTTAATAAACATTCGATAACAACAATGTTGGTGTGTTTATAAGGGTTAATTCGAGGTCGTAGAGTTCGAATATGATGGTTATAAGCCTGTGTAGGGTGTCTAGGTCTCTAGGACCCCCCATTATGGGGGTCCCGACTGAAAAAAGAGCACAGAGTGCAAAACAGAGGAAGGAGGGAGGAAAGAGAAGAAAGGAAGAAGGAAGGAAGGAAAGAAAGAAGAAGAATAAGAATGATGAAGGAGGAGTAGGACAATATAACGAACGGAATTCAGAGAGATACTTGGCACCGTGCTGGAGCCGAGTGCGGTGCTGAGTTAATAAACAATTGATATAATACACACAATGTTGGGTGTCCTTTATATAATGTTAATTGGGTCTGTATGATTTCGAAAATAAATGTTTCAGAACCATCAAGAATACCATTGGATAAGAAAATAAAAAATAGATAAATAATAAATAATAAATAAATAGAAATTTCTTTGGACACTTATATATGTATTTATAGAACCTATACCAATTAACGTTTTACAATACTGGCCAGCTAGAATGTGAAGCATATGTTAAATTCACCTAAATCAAGCAAACCCAACCATCCCTCCTGTCCAGTCGTGATCTATTGATTCTAATGATATTTAAGGTCGAAATTTTCTTGTAACTGGAAATATTGTAAAACGTTTATCATATCCACGGGAGAGCAGTAATAGTTCACGAAATTACAAACCCAACTATCCAACTCCCCTCCCTGACCACTCGTGATCTATTGATCTATTTGATCTATTGATTAAGGTCAATTTTTTTACTAAAATTGTCAATGTTTTACATACCCTAAATCAAGACATTCATCAATCAAGCCATCCAACCTACCCTCCTGTCCAGTCGTGATCTATCGGTTCTATTGATTAAGGTCAAATTTTTACTAAAATTGTAAACGTTTTACATACCCTAAAGGATAAATCAGTAAATCAAGCCACCCCAACCTACCTTCCTGTCCAATATGATCTATTGATTATTGATCTATTGATCTATTGACTATTGTAATCTATTGATTTAAGTCAAATTTTTACTAAAATTGTAACGTTTTACATACCCTAAATCGGTAAAAGCAGTAAATCAAACCCACCATCCAGCCACCCTCCCGTCCATTCTTGATCTATTGAATCCTATTGATCTATTGAATTCAAGTCACATTTCGAGTATCTTTTGGAAAACATAACATAAAAATCAAGTCTTTATACAAAGATCAATCAATTTATGTTGACGTAACAAAGTTTCCAACATTATTAAAGCTAACTTAGCATCAATCTGAACTATGACTATAACCCCCAACGACACAAACCAAACACATCTTAAACAGGAATAAATGGTTAACGTTAACAAAAATTCACACTTAAATTATTATAAATTTAGTAACTGAAACAAAGAACAAAAACGCAACTTATTCACACCTTGTCAAGGCATGTCTCGTAACATAACAATGTAATTTACATTAACAGGTAATATTTGACTAAAATTTATCAAACTATCTTGTGTACCATTATCATACATTAACAAGAAGCTCGATTAGTAATTAGCATTTATGTCGATTTGTTCAGCTATAAAGTTTAATTAACATTATATAGACCAACATAGCATTAACCGGGGTTCAGTAGGAGCACGATAAAGATAATAGTATTCAAAAGGGAATCTTCAACTTTTGCCATATTGAGATACAACGAGCTAACATTAACTAAAGGTCCAACTTATAAACAGTAAAAGAACTAACAAGGCATTCAGGATATTATACATATTATCTCAGACGAGCTATATTATCAAACATATCACCTAGACATGGACAAGGTGAATTAATTTACATTAACATAGTAATATTTTACCAAAAATTTATTCATAACCTGACCTCAAACCTAGCTATAATACTAACGTGTAAAGAACAAACAAAGTAAAAGTTTCACGCGTGCGATGGTAAAGCTGAAACTATTAACTAATAACCATACATACACAGATATTGAGCAACAACCAGATGAATAAACACAGCTGAATCATGTAGCAACTTAATTACAATAGGAAGGCGACACATAGACGAAGGGAGTACAACACCAGGCACAAACTTTTGGGCAAAACATACAAATTGTTTTGGATAGTCCCAAACATAAACAAAATATAGACATGAGTTTATAGTCCAAACATAACAATTAAAATAATAGTTTGTTGAAAAAATTTAGTCTATGTTAAAGATGATGAGATAAGTCTCACCGTTCTAGAAGCCTTGTAACAAATCAGTAAAGTCAAAAACCATACGAAGAGAGTCCGCACCAATACGGGCTTATTCCTCTCTCCCTAAATGACCAACAATAACCGTTTGAGACCAGTTAATGCAAATGTCTATCTGATGGCGTAGCTTATTAGATCAACTATTTTGGAGAGGGTCATTTCGGATAAAACAAGTACAAAATAAAAGTTCCTTTATAATCTACAACGAATATAAGCTAACGTAACATTGTTTTCTTTAATAAAGCTAACATAAGCATCACGACTTATATTTTGGGGATATGATGTACCTTTACGTAGTCTTTTTTAAAGTTCGAATGATGGACTAGAATACTAATGCAAAATGCAAAACTACACACCTTACGATCGAATAAACTACTAACATTAACAAAGGTCCATACTTAAACAACACTAAAGTACCTAGCACAGCGTACAAAACGTAACCCATCGATAGATAAGATTTAGGTCCCACGTTCCACTTTCAAACATAATCCTATCCATATCATGTTTAATTTTATCATTATACACTATTGATCACAGTTATCAGCTATATTCGAGTAGTTCATAATATGTACCGGATAAACCATAGCAAAAGATGAAGTTATTTATATACTAACAAACGAATATATGCCTAACATAACAATGTTTTCACATTAATAAAGCGTAACAAAATATTATATCAAGTCAGAAAATGATGAAATTGCAAAACTTACAACTCCTTCGGATATTTTGAATGAGTAACGTTAGCTAAGTTCCACAACTTAATACCAGTAAAGTAATAATATCATCTGTCCTAAATACACCTATTCCTCCACTTTTTCCAGTATTGTAACATATTAAAGTTAATTTTTACATTGACACAGTAAATTTAAACAAAAAAAATTTAATCATAATCAATGTCTTTTATCATAAGACGCAACGAATAACTGTAACAATATCAGTAGGATCAAAAGTTTTATACCAAAATGCAACATACATAATATAAGTTCGTGATGAATAAAATATTCTTAGTATATGTAAATAGTACCATGTTTCTTAAAAGCAGTAAAACAGTAAATCGTAAACAAACCGTCAACCCCTCCCCACCTCCCACCATGACCTTTTTGATCTATTGATCTATTGATTTCATGTCATATTTCGAATATCATTTCGATCAGCTTAGACATAACTAAGTTTTGTGAGATAGCAACTGCGAATATATGCTAACGTAACAATTTTTTCATTATAAAAGCTTAAAAATTAAAATCACCTGAACTAAGAATTATAATGTACAACGACAACTAACATAACCATAACGACGAATAAATACTACTATACCATTAACAAAACTTCTCACTTAACAGACAAGTTAAGACCCTAAACACTTCGTACAAACGTAACCTATCCCAGGTAACTTCCGGGTTTTTTCCAATAATATCTCTAACATAATCAATGTTAATTTTACATAACATCGTAATATTTAACAAAAATATGACTTAGCATAACCCTGTCTACTCAGCATACGGGCAACGAATATAATGAATAACAGTACACGGAAATTTTTTACATCAACTTCGTAAGGGAGTTTACAAAATATTCATCATAACCCCAGTCGTCTTAAATTATTCTATTCCACCTGGATACGATCACATAGATTGCAAAAGTACAATCAAAGAGTTATACCACAAACATATACATAAATTAAAGTGTCATCTACATATATCGAGTATAAACACCATTATTGAACTAATGACTAAACGAGACATTAGCAAAATGCGTCGAGAAAAACCCTAAATTACTCAACAAAAATCTAAACCTAAGGCTCACGTTTCTAAACATCATCGTCAGTTACACTTTAATTTTAGGTATGTCTTCATACAAAATATCCATTACTATAATTCTCATTAATCAAATCAGCATAGTTTTATTGTCCTACAGTCATAATAATATAATATTTTTACATTAATTCGAATAACCTAATTACTGAATATAAACAAGTATTTCTTTCATACTATATATTTAAAGTTATTCTATATAACATCACATTCTTACACTTCATTTATTCTCCGAGTATGATATTTCACCAATGGAGGGTATTGCAGTCTCATCTTGAATAGAATGTGTGTAGATTCCTGATGAAAGTTGTGGGATTCACTTCCAGAATTGGAGGTGTAAGCGTAGCTTTTGGGCCTCAGCCGAAAGTGCTAGATAGGTCCTTACATCCTCCATTTTCGATTGAAGGTATATATGTCCCAGTCATATTACCATTATTTATTATTATTATTAATATTATTATTATTATTATTATTATTATATTATCGCCAGCGAGGGAAAAAGAGAGCATATCCATCCCTACATATCTATTATTTATTTTAATTATTAATATTAAATATATATTAATTATTATTATTATTATATATATGAAGTGAGAAGTGGTAAGAGCGCTCTAAGCTCCTAATTTCAGGTGACTGAGATGCCTATTCCAAAGGATCCCGCTTCACACCCTTCGGTTGAACCCTCCTCTCAGGATTACACAACTCTTTCAAGGGATTGCGAGCATCTCTTTGGGTTTTTCTCTCGGAGGTGATGTGTTGCTTTAGGTATATACTCTTGGTTAATGAAAGCTGTTTTATTCGTAGTATTAGGTATCTTGTTATGTTAAAAATAATTACTATGTAACTGTAGTTAAAATAACTACTGAATTTATTGGTATTTAGAGAATTATTGAATTGAATTTTAATGTTAAGTATATTTTACATGTTAGTAACTATTGACGGATGAATTATGATGTTTAATGAAACGTTGAGCTCTATTGAATGAGAGTAGGTGTTATAGAGTGAGAGTTGTTTTAAGAATTTATTTGTTGAGAGTAATATATATTGTTATAGGTTTTGCTATCGAGAATATTTGACTATTGTCTACGAATTTTATTCATAGTTCAAAATGGTTTATACTCGAAACGAGTGACACTTTTTTCATGTTATGAATGTTATGTGGTTAGTTAAAACTTTTTTGTCTTTGCAATTATTCGTTATAGAATTGTGAATCTAGTCCCATTTCTCTCGAATTTGAAGTAGACGAAAATGTTATTTAAATTGTATAAATAATATTTGAATAATGTACCGTCCCAATTAAATATTATTTGTTTAATATTAAATTTATTCCCTTGTGTCAACGTTCACGCTGATGTAGACAGGGTTATGACTTATAAAATTTATTTTTGTTATAATTATTAACGATGTATAATGTAAATTTACATTTGATATTTTTTAGAGATATTTGATCTAGAAATAAAGTAGGTAAATATGGTTATCGATTTTGTTACGAAGTGTTATATCTTTACTAGAGTTAAAGTTTGTGGAAGTTTTGTTTTAATAAGTTTTAGTGTTTATTTACGTACGTTTATAATGTGTATGTATAGGTTTTGTCGTTGTATCATTATATTCTTAGTTTCTAAGTTATATGTTTATGTTTAGCTTAATTTATAATAGTTATAACTTGTATAACTTTAATCTTTAATCCTGACCTCCTCTCGGCAAGCGATTTGCAAAATAAACTAATATTTTTGTGGTATAATTGATGAGAAACCAAATGATACTCGAAATAAGACATGAATCAATAGATCAATAGATCTTAAAAGTGTCATGGTGGAGAGAAGGTTTGTTGGTGAGGCTGACGGGTGTTTGGATTGGATAGACAATAGTTACTGTATTTTTTGCTTTATAACTTCTAGATAAACTTATCACATTACTATTTACTAATACCAGTATTCTGTACTATTATCACAGAACTTATTTGGTATATGTTATCCGGTTTTTGAAGGATATAAAGGAAAGCTTTCTGTTATTGTTATCACCAAGTATTTCGTATATGAGTCTGTTATACGATAGAAATGAAAAGGAGAACATGTATAGTAAGATTATATTGTAAAGTATTCTGTGGCAATGGTAAAATAACGATATTATTGAGTATAGAGATGAATGCTAGGAGAAGTAGGAAGGATTATAACGATTGTTTGTAAGAATACGTAGTTACTATTAACTAGGATGATATAAAGTGAGGATATAAATATGTAATATAACTGATATTATTAATGTAAGGTAAGTTATATGAGTTTAAGATTTAGTAGATGTGTACATTATATTCATAGACATATCATATTGATGCTAGTGTTAAGCTTATATATTAATGAATGAAAATACATTGATATAATTGTATTGCATATGATTCGATTGGTTATAGGTATATAAGAGACTAAATCATTTGTGCATATGGTATAAATCACGAGAATGGATACCGCACATAGCGACCGTAAAGTACATAGTAGACTAAGATAAAGATAAGAGTATAGCAATAGATAATGGAGTGAGGAGATAAGGCGTATTGTATGAAAGTGAGTGATAGTGATACGTAATTATAGTACGTGTTGCTAGAGATAATTTAGTGATATGTAAGTAATGTGAGAACTTAGTATAATAGTAAAGTAGTATGTATTGAGCGTAGGTTGTGATAAGGTTATAGTCATATGTGACAATATAAATAAAAACTTTAAGTACCCCTGTAAGACTTAATGATTAGCTTAAATAATTATTGAAAAGGACATAAAGGTACAATAGCATATATTCGTTGGTTAGTATTATAAAGAAACTTATTTTTGTTACTATGTTTATCCGAAATGATGATCAAATGTGAACTGAGAAATCACACTAGATCAGAGAGTAGAAAATCAATAAAGGTACGAGTTTAAGGTATAGATTATTAAGGAGAGAGAGTAAAATAGACTGAATGGGTTGATATATACTGGATATTAGCGACTTTAGATCGAGTGAAGACAATTAACACTTGGTATGACATGATAATTAATTAGGCGAGAAAATGAACATAATATATTTTTATGATTATTTGGTACATAAAGCGTTTGTATATATAAATTTATTGATAATGGAATTTGGAGAGAAAAACGTTTGGAGTGAATGTTTTTGCAACTATATATGGAGTAGTTACTTCCGGCTGAGTAATAGGTTCGCTAATATTGGAATATTGTTGAATGACAGCTGATTGAATTCATCTGGATGGATTGTAGGAGATTAAGAAAGGTATAGTAGTAGAGTAATAAGTATATAAAAGACGTATTACTGGAAGGTATGAAACATATAAACTTGTTTTGATCTAAACAACGTTAGGTAATTATGATGTAGGTCAAGGTTATAAATAAAATGATTAATAGGTTAATGATTACTATGTTTAAAGATAATATATTTATATTGACAGTGATTAAATATTGATATGATGGAAAAAAGAAGTTGAAGGATTATGTTTTATAGGTATGCCTTGTTAGTAATACTTTTAACTGTAATTATAAAAGTTTGTGACTCAAATTGTTAATGAAAAAAGTTTAGGCAATATTATATGACTATAGCTTAAGAATGAGAATCAGGTATGTTGCGGGGTAATATTATATTCTTAAGTTCTGGTAATAGCTAATGTATTGGCTATTAATAATGTTAAAAACTTTTGTGGTACGAATGCATACTTTACATACACTAGCTCTGTATAAAGATAATTACAAAGGTAGTGATAAATTTTAGTTAAATATTTACCATAAAGTTAAAATTGTAAAATTAAGCACATGTAAGTATGAATATATGAGACATAGCATTGACAAGGAGAATAGTGAATGAGAGAGTGTGCAGTTGTTTTGTATAGAATTGTTAGTTACTTTTACTGATGATATGATGTTTCCTTACTATTTTTAAGGTTTACACGATATTAGGCGGTTCTATGTGATTAAGATGTGTAATGAGGGGGTTTGTCGTTGGGGAGGTAAAATGAAAAGTACGAGTAAGATTTCAAGAATGGGATGCATAAAATAAGCTTGTATTAATGTGGAACGAACTATATGTAGTAAAAAGATAAACATAAATTGATTGAATGAGGTATGAGATTATAAGAAAACATGATAGATTAATGTTATGAGTTTATACGCAAATGATAACTACGAGAAGTGTGACTTGAATCAGAGATAAAACAAATAGAAAGAAAAAATAATGGTCAGGAGGGGTGGCTGGATGGAGATAGTTTAATTAATACTGAACTTTAACTGAGAGATTGGGAGTAAGATGAAAACGTTAAAAATTTTAGTAAAAATTTGACTTAAATCAATAGATTCAATAGATCAATAGATTCAATAGAATCATAGAATGCTAGGAATCCAGCGGAGGAGAGTTTAGAGAGTAGTGCATTGAATTTACTAGAGAAACTTGACAGGTGAGGAGTAATGTAAAAACAGATATCATGATTTAATATAAGGGAATTCTGACGCTTAATCAATAGATAATAAGAGAAGGAACAGAAGGACCTGAGACAGGGGAGGGAAATAGGGATATGAAGTGGACATGGAATTGGTAACTGATTTTAGGAGCTGAATATAAGTAAAGAGGGAATATGGTAAAAAAAATGAAGCAATTGTTATAGGAAAGAAATTTAGTCTTGAATAGTCATATGTGATTAAAGTTTTCACAGTTGTCTCTCCATGAGAAAGTCACAGATAAGAGAGAAGGAAAGGAGAGAGAAGTAGAGAGGAGGAGATGGAAGTAGGAATGTTTAGAATGATAAGATAAGATGAAATACTGCTTTTAAGAGAGTATGTAAGTTACAAATATAATTAAGATAAAAATATATGATGAACTTAAAAGACAAATAGAGAGATATAAATAGATCACGACTGGAACAAAGGAGGAGATGGTATGTGGAATGAGCTTAGGTTTAAAGAGATGATTGGACTGAGAGTCTTTAGAAGGTAAGTAAAAAACGTAAATAATGATAAGTTATAAACAGAATAATAAGATGGTAGAAATACTAATGAAATTTATTTTATTATTTAATTATATATTTTTATTTTAAGAATAATATTAATATATTTCAATCATTTATCTGAATTGTAGATTAGAAAACCATTAGATTATTAGAGAGGTACATACGAGAAAACAATAACATAATATAGAAGGAGAAAAGGACAGACCACATTGATTAGCATAGTAACAGACATAGAATTATAGATAAACTCAAGAGCGACAACTAGAAAATAGCACCGAGGACCTACCAGATCACGCGGATGCCAAGTATACTACTCATGAGATACTATTCTCACTGGACTACTACCTTCTTAAGCAAATTACCAAGGACACCCATAACTAAAATAATGATACTAACGACAAGCGCACACCCCTACAGCACTTCCCTGATATGGTCCGTAACCTATCAGCATCTTATCCTTATCTTCTTCTTTCCTCCTCCTTCCTGACTAATATATTGACGACTCGTGAGTGCAACTTAGGTAATTCAGTCGGGACCCACCTTAGAGTGGAAAGGGGTCCTAGATCTTTATCGCAAGGCAATACAGAAGGACTTATTAACCAACAGTAATTACCGACTCTACAAACGCTCGAGAATGACCCCTGTATAAACAACACATTGTTGTTATACCGAATGTTTATTAAACTCAGGCACCGCAGTGGGCTCAACAACCAGAAGTACCATACCAGAAGCGTCTAGAATCCGATACCTCAGCTCATCCTCCTTCTTCATTCTTGCGGTAATCCTTAACCTCACTTTCCTCATTCCTCAAATCTACACATATGTCTAATCTTGCATATTTCACATTGTTCATGACATGATCAGAATGCATTATAATCTACTGAAAGTTACAAAGGGGGGACCCCCCCTCCGGTGGGTGTCTCTGGACTCCGAAGCCGAATCCAACTCCGACTCCGTCTCCGACTCCGAATCCTCCAGCTTTCTCTGAGTTTAACAGCTTAAATAATAGGCAAAGGCATAAGAATATTGAATTTATATAAGGGATTACATTTTCGAGACGGCAGACAGTCCCACCTTAGGGGGAACGCAGATGACGTTATATAAATTCTTTTGTTTACATATCTCATTAGATTGATCGATCAATCATATCCGCTCACAACAATCCTCAAATGGGTTTCTAGCACAACTAATAGGGCGATTAGGAGCCTGGAATATGGTTTGCAGGACGAATTATGAACCTTGGCGCTAAGGGACAGCACCCCTTATAGGGTGACCATCGATCCCATATACTTGACGTGGATCAGTGTCTATCACCTTCATAAGAACATATTTCCAAAAGATTGAAAACCGAATACGTAACTCTAACCCATGTAGATAATATGATCGAACCTCACGAGTATACTTCAGAGAATAACGAGAAGAAGAAATCTCGAGGCGGATCTGAGTAAGTCGAGAGATTGCAGTGAGGAAATATATTCATATCCTTTTGATTCGTTTTTTCGACTTCAAGATTTAAGATTTCCTTCGGAAATCGAATCTTCGACGTAAAATAAATAATAATAATGATGTGTATGTGTATGCGCAGGCGCGCGCTCGCGCGCTGACGTAATCTCGTCTCCGACGAGATTACGTCATCACGCTTGAACCTAACTCTCGTTAGGTCTAACTCATTCTCGGGTTTTGAAAGCCAAAAGGGTATAAAACGCGGGCGTAGCGGCTACGCTCTCGGGGTGACCACCTCTAAATACATCCTACAGACTTGAAATTTACACGGATTTGAGCTTACCCCATATATACATTATATTCTAAGTTTAGAGCAATCATTATTATTACTTTTTGTAAATAAAGCTGGTCGATCTCAAACTGCTGTTATTTTCATTTTACTTATATATTTTTATTTATTATTTTTATTATTTTTTTTATTTTTAGTATTTATATATATTATAAATATATTTATGAATATATTATATATTATTATGTATACATACCTATATATATCTATATATATCATATATATGAGAAAGGATCAATACTTACTTTTTTAATAAATATTTATTTTATAATATATATTATGTGATAGTATTAATATTAATATTCTAGGTTCCGAGAGGAGAGATTATTATTTTAAATATTATTATAATTCCTGTCTCAAATTATTCACTATAGACACGTAATATTTACTCCATTATTAGTTTTCTTGCAAATAAGTATAATTAAGTGTATCCCCAATTTTATTTTTGAAGATGAAGCTTATTCTCTTCATATTAATATATTATATATTAATTATAATATATATAATTATTTTTATATTATTTAATATTATGTTATATATATTTAATATATTTATAATAATTATTATTATATATTATTAATAATTAAATATTAATCCTAATTATTATTAATTTATAATATATTATATATTTATATTTGATATATAGTATATATATTATATATATATATATATATATAGTACTATATATTATATATATATATATAACTAAATTTGTATGGATCCATCCTTTGTTGTGTGTGCGACACTGTATATTCATTTGGGACGGGATTTTTATTCCCAGTTCAAAATTGAAACTATAAAGCATTTAATATATATTAATTTTATTAGGATTATTATTATTCAAATCTCCATTTCAATAATTTTAATTTATGTAACCAAAGAGATAATTCTATATATTTATAAAGTAATTTACGATTATGATTTATACTTTAGTTATCTTTAAGTCATATTATATCTTTTATACATGGTTTAATATTATAATAATGTAAAAGGGTTTTTAGAGAGCAATTCCAAAATCCGATGTTTGGAAGGTAGGAGGAAAGTTTAAAATTTGAATTATTCGAAAAATATAATGTTAATCTTATGTATAATTTATTATTAATTGTATTACTTTAAGGCTTTAATTTTCAATATACAGATCGGACTATACCATTGTCAGTAGCTGGTAGTAAGATTTATAATATACAATTTCAATATTAATGGAATGATTAAATTTTAATTTACTGTAAAATATTAATTTTTAAATTGTATTTTTAATTATATATAACTTATTATTATTATGGTTAATGTATTTAAATACAAAATACATATGGAATATATATATATATTTGTATAAAATATTAAAATAGTTTCACCATCCAATCACCTCCGTAAATTTTTAAAATTCATAATGGGATTCACTATATGAAGATCCTAACTTTATAGTTCCTTCGACTAGTGGTGCAACAAGTACATCAATTCATAAAAAAACTCCGAATAAATAAATATTGTTTTCCTATTCTCAAAAATACAGCCTCTAATCACATTTAAAATTAATTTTTGATCGAATGCAATCTCAAAACTTATCTATATCTCAGTATTGCAACTGAGAGATAAATCAATTCTTAACTTCTTATCTTCTCTTCACCAATATTCTAGTCAACTTTCAGTCATTACGTGCACATTTCTTTCGATTCAGGGTCCAAGGTATGCCAGTCATGTATCATTAATTTACTCTCAATACATTCAATATATAATACAATCCCATCATTAATATTATTATGTTTTAATTACCAGAGTTATTCTACCTTACTGGTTTAACTCTGAATTTCACTTTGTTCAAATTAGGTATCAATCTAATGCTTTATCCTTCAGCTACTTAATATTATATATTAAATTATTTACTATATTTATATATAATAATTTATTTTATTATTTATATTAATTATTAATTATTTAATATATTTAATTATTTAATTATATTATATATTATATATTAAAATTAAATTAATATTATATATTAATATTTAATTATAATTTAATTAATTAATTATAAATATTTATTATTATATTATATTAATATTATTAATTTTTATTATTAGTTATATATTATAATTATTATATTATATAATTAATTATTAGTATTTAATATTTATTATATTATTTATAAATATATTAATTATAATTATTATTTATAATATTTATATATAATTATTATATTAATTATTAATATATATATTAATAATTATTATATATATTATTATTATTTAATTATTAATATAATATATATTATTATTATAATTATATATATTATTATTATATAATATTAAATAATATTTTGGCTGAATTTTATATTACTATTTAAGGCTTATAATTATATATAATTAATATTTATTATTTGTTTATTTTTATTTTATTAATTATTATATATAATTAATTATTATTATTAAATATATAATATATTTAATATAATTTAATTTTAATTTTAATATTAATATTTTAATTAATAATATTACATTTATATTTATATATTATTATATATATTTTATTTTTGTAAATTTATTTAATATTTATATTCTGTAATTTATTTATGGTGTTCAGTACTTCCTATAATATAATAATAATTAATATAATATTATAAATATTATATTATTAATTATATTTATTAAGATTAATAATATTATTATTATAATATATAAATTATATAACATATAATGTAAGAATGTAAAAAACATTATGCTCACTAAGGTTCAGAAGCCCTAATCTAGAAGGGGTGTACTCAATTAACGTCAGAGCAGGAACGATGCATATTAAGTCCCAAAGTAGATGAATAGCTAACATTTCTCACGCACCACGAATCCAAGTTGACTGTAACCTGGTGACCAATATTAATCTCGACTTTTAATGGATGAAAGTTGCTCTTATTCCACTTTGAGAGATATCGTGAGTGCTTTATATATAATTAAAAATTAATTAAAATATGTCATTTACCAAAAAGAAAAGAAAATAATATACTTTACTATCACATCGAGAATTTAACGAAATGTGATATATTATAAATTATCAATAATTTAATTATTATCAAAATGGGATAACCGTTGCAGGGTTATATATAATTAATTATATTTTATTAATATATTATATTATTATTATTAATTATTAATTTAATTTAATAATATTATTTATTATTATATTATTATTATTATTATATTATTATTATTAATTATA
>JABUQX010018419.1:22500-27500 GCA_015478945.1 Trachelipus rathkii
AATCGTTCTGTCAGTTCTTTTAATCTCCGAGTTCATTCTTTGTATTTCTTCAAGATTTCATATGAACAACAAGATGTCATAAATGATTCATTATTTATTTCATATAATGGTGCGGAAAATAATTTCAGTGAAATTTAATCTCATTATGTTTTGTTCCCTATTAACTTTATATAAGCATGTTAAGGTGTTTATATATGTGGTTTTGCAATATTCTGAAATTCTAAAGAACGGTTTTTCCACACAGAGTCGTATACTTTTATATAATCTACAAATGCCGTGCAGTGAAACTTCTGTTATTAATCACACCTATCCATCAATTTTTCTACTACTTGAATGTGATCAGATGTTCTATAACCACTTTTAAATCTTACATGTGGATGTGACTGATAAATGTGAGTTTTTCTTCTTCCTTTTTTTGCAATTCTGTCATTAGTGCTTATCACGCTGAAATATTCCATTTTAAACAGGTGACTTTCCACTTTTCGTGTGTTTTAGGGCATGCATTATTCCGTTATGAGTTATAAAAGAGAGAGAGAGAGAGAGAGAGAGAGAGAGAGAGAGAGAGAGAGAGAGAGAGAGAGAGAGAGAGAGAGAGAGAGAGAGAGAGAGAGAGAGTAAAAAAAATGTTTCATTGTAATTTATGGTTATGAGTCATTCATCACCAACACTAACATACAAATCTGCATAAAACTTCTTTACATTCGTTTAATTTTCTATACCATTCATGCAATTTTGTTATCATTTTGATTCCATTGCTGTTGATTCCCCAGAGATAGATTTCGTTTTGTTTCATTGACACATTCATTATTTCAATTGTGTGGTTGAAGAATTGTCGTATATATATATATATATATATATATATATATATATATATATATATATATATATATATATATATATATATATATATATATATATATATATATATATATATATACTATATATATGTATGCTCTTTATATATATATATATATATATATATATATACATATATATATATATATATATATATATATATATATAAATATCATAATATAATATTAATAACTTATATATATATATATATATATATATATAATATTCATATATATATATATATATATACATATATAATATATATATGTATATAATAATAATATATATATAATAATAATAATAATATATAATATATAATAATAATATATTAATAACTTAATATATATATATATATAATCTAATAATAATAATATAATAATAATATATGTATATATATAATATATAACTAACAATAATAATAATAACTTATGTATAACTATATATAATAATAACATAATATATATATATATAATAACATAACAATGTTTTCACATCAATAATAATAACCAGCCTTAATAATATATATGTAATAATAATAATAATATAATAACAACTAACTATATAATAATATATAATATATATGTAATAATAACTATCTGTATATATAACTTGCTGCTATATATATATATAACATATACTGCTGCTGCTATAACTATATATATACTATATATATAAATATATATTGCATATATATATATATATATATATATATATATATATATATATATATATATATATATTTACTGCTTATATATATATATATATATATATATTGGATGATTCATTTGTGTGGGTTTGTTTTACAATAGGTTGTATTTTGACAAACCACGCGTGACACGTGTCTAACTATCCCGATTTCTTTTCCAGTATTGTTTGGCTAATCAAGGAATTGAAGCCACCCGACTTAGGTTTGCGGCGTGTTTTCAGTGAATGGGCTCTACAGCAGCTCAATGAAAATCCCCTGTTTTATCACGAGATTTTGTTCTGCGATGAGGCCCATTTCTGGCTCAAAGGATATGTTAACAAACAGAACTGCCGTATTTGGGCTGATGAGCAACCTGAGGAGTTTAAAGAGCTACCGCTACAGCCACAGAAATGCACAGTTTGGTTTGGTCTATGGGGCGGCGGAATCATCGGTCCATATTTCTTCAAAAATGAGGCCGGACAGAATGTAAGGCATGATAACGGAATATTTGCTGTCACAAATTGAAGCCCGTGGCCTCCTTGAGCTTTGGTTTCAACAAAATACTGCGCGAGAAACAATGGACATATTGAGAAATCATTTTGTTGAGCAATTGATTTCACTTTTTGGACTTGTGAATTGGCCTCCTAGATCGTGCGATATCACACCAATGGACTATTTTCTTTGGGGTTACGTGAAGTCACTGGTCTTCAGGGATAATCCAGCCTCCATCAACGCTTTAGAAGCTAACAATGCTCGAGTTATTCGCGACATACCGGACGCTATGCTCGAACGCGCCGTCCACGGTTGGACCTTCAGGATGGACCATGTAAACCGTAGTGGCGGCCAACATTTAAATGAGATATTCTTTAAAAAGTAAATGCCATACATTGTTCTTTGACTCATAATAAACTTTTCACCATAAACTTCAATGCCATGCGTTTTATTTTCATCGTAAAAACAAACCTCCAAATGAATCACCCGTTATATATATATATATATATATATATATATATATATATATATATATATATATATATATATATATATATATATATATATATATATATATATATATATATATATATATATATATATATATATATATATATATATA
This sequence comes from Trachelipus rathkii, assembly GCA_015478945.1. Taxonomy (NCBI): domain Eukaryota; kingdom Metazoa; phylum Arthropoda; class Malacostraca; order Isopoda; family Trachelipodidae; genus Trachelipus; species Trachelipus rathkii. The sequence continues at coordinate 25,155 of JABUQX010018419.1, forward strand.
AATATATATTTTTATATATATTCTATAAGAATAATAATTAAATTATACCCTAATATTACTTGTATCAATATTTATGTATATATATATGTATATATATATATATATATATATATATATATATATATATATATATATATATATATATATATATATATATCTTTATATATAAAAAAAAATATATATATATATATATATATATATATATATATATATATATATATATATATATATTTATTATTACATCTATAACAGGTATTTACGAGTAATAAAAAAATTTGCATTAAATATATTAAAAACTATGACAAAAACAATAAAAACAATTTTCCTTTTCCCTAATTTTCATTTTTATTCTTTTTTTTTTTTTTTTTATCCTTATCTATCGGTATCCCAGATTGTCTCAAAGATGAGCCAAACTTACAAGATCTTTTCTTAGGTTCTAACCCTTCTCTTTCCTTTGTAAAACTCTTTCTCACTTTCTGTCCTCCAGTCATTTTCTAATTCCTTAATACTGTTGTATCTCTTCAAACTTTAACCTTGAGAGAGTTGTATTCAATTAATCTAGAGCAGTGGTTCTCAAACTTTAATTCGCAATGTACCCCTTCCAGTTCAGCATCATGAACCTCGTACCCCCTAGAAATTTTTACTCATTTTTTGTTTATATATATATATATATATATATATATATATATATATATATATATATATATATATATATATATATATATATATATATATATATATATATATATATATATACTATATATATATATATATATATATATATATATATATATATATATTATATGAGAATAAAAATTAGTGGGAAGGATGTACTTGCATATTCGTTGCAATGTCTTCAATTCTGGGTGCTGTTTTCGAAAGTGACAATCGTAAATCAGGCTCTACATTCAATTTTGATCGGAGCTTGTTTTTAATCAAGCACAAAGAGGAAAATCCTTGCTCACACAGATATGATGACGGAAACGGTAGAAGTTTTGAGATAACCATTTTTGCAAGTTGAGGATAAGACTGGACTACTAGTGAGCAGAATTTGGTAAGTGATAATGTATCATAAGAATGCTTAAGAGTAGAGTCATTTAAGAAGTCTATAAATTCCTCCTCAACGTCTGTAGGAAGTGAATGTACATCTACGTTGAAAGGGTTAAGTATGAATTTTGCTCTGTTCTGTTCTATTTTTGGCAAAGTAAGACTTAATTTCATTACAAAGAGAAGATAAGTAAAATTGAATAAGATTACCGATGTCGGTAATATAATTCTCCATCAAGAATTTTCGCAGTATTATCAAACATGTGAAATTTTCCTGATTTCACATTTTTTTTCCAACAATTCAAGTTTCATAGTACATGACTTACATTTATCGATAAAATCAATCATGTTGTGGATTTCCCTTGCAGTGACAAATTCAGATCATTTTGTTGAGAAAATATGTTACTGAGATATGCCAGTTTTAGTTGCCATAGTTTTTGAGTTAGTTTTTCACTGAAATACTTGGATTGCGCCTTAGCATCTCTTGAAAAGAATTCGGACATCTCTTCTCTCAGATTCTGAACTCTAAAAGTTACATTTCCTCGCGAAAGCCATCGCACTTCTGTGTGAAAGAGCAAAACTTCTTGTTCAGCCTTGAAATCTTGACACAACAAACGGAAAAGGCGACTATTAAGTGAACTAGATTTAAAGGCATTTACCATTTTGATAACATCATTAAGAACATCTAGAAGTTCAGGAGATAATGTCATGGATGCCAAATCATATCGATGAATCATACAGTGTAAACTTATTACATCGGGGTTCACCTCCTTTACTTTGCCTATAAATTCAGAACGAATGTCAAGTAGTTGAGGCTTCCAATGAATGGCAAAATAGGAATTCTTCTTTAAAATCGCCATCTTTTATATACCTTGCGAAAACAAGCAACTGTGCATAGTTACTAATGTCTGTAGTTTCATAGAGTTGTATGGAAAACATCTTTATTGGTGCAGCTTTAATTTCTTCGATCACTTGTTGCTTGTCGTCTTCTGCCATATCAGAAAATCTTCGCTGAAAAGTATCGTTCGATAAAGGCACATAATTTAATTTATTTGCAGCAGCCTCACCTATCATGCAACTTACAATATCTTTGTAACATGGAAAAATGAGGGTTTCAGCATTCGTATGCAGTTTTTTTTGCTTTAGCGATCTTGAGTGCTACTTTATATGATGCAAGAAGACCTTCATGAGATTGCTGATGTGACTGACTAGATTTATCAAGACGAGAATGTTTCACACCACCTTTCATTCGTTTAAAGAAGCTTGTATCTTTATCCTTTAAAGTTGTATGACACCCAT
>JABUQX010018419.1:35000-40000 GCA_015478945.1 Trachelipus rathkii
ATATGAAGAAAGTATGGGAATGCCACATATAAATAGAATCCACAAAAATGAAATAATAGGATTAACAGAATATATCGAAGGAAAAGGAACTAAACTCATTTGATGGTTAAAAAATATGAAAATGCAGGAACAACTTCAATAACAAAACAAGCAAATGACTACCTCCATGAATTTAACGCCAATTCAAGAACATAGAATGGATGGAATGAGAAAAACCTCAAAGAAAAGACTAAAATTTTAAAGGAAACTTATAAAAAACAAGAAATGCAGTCGATATTATACGGAGTAGAAAGTGATTGGTTTAATATTAATAGCAGAGTTAGGCAGGGATGTGTTATGTCGCCGTGGTTACTTAATCTCTATATGGATAGGGTCATGGGCGTCGTCAGGGGGGCAGGGGGGGGCAGCTGCCCCCCCTAGAAGTGTTTACTCTTATAGAGTCTACCTGCGAATTTTTTTGATCCAACGTCTCGTTCCGGGTGGCCGTTAAATACGTTTTACGAAATATATATATATATATATATAGTATATATATATATATATATATATATCTAAATATATATATATATATATATATATTATTATATATATATATAATTAAAATTAATTTAAAATTAAAAAATTATATATATATTATATTATATATATATATTAATATATATATATATATATATATATATATATATAATATATAATATTATATATATTATAATATATATACTATACTTTATATAATATATATATATATATTATATAATATATCTATATATAATATTATATATATATATATATATTATATATATATATATACGAGTATATGGCGAAGGCTAGTTGCAATCGTCATTTTCTCACATTTCTCTTGCCGATACGGTCTTCTCACTCATTATATGCTCTTTTAATTTGTAGATAAGAACTGTGGTTATTCTATCTATGCTTTTTTAATGTTGATATGTTATAAATAATTCCAGATTTTTGTGTTCAGTGGGATTCTCAATTCTTTATTAATTGTTTAAGGTTCAAAAGTAGCATGAAATTATCACTCCGTGACGCTACTCTATAATTCAACACCGCTTCAGTGTAAAGTTATAGTTCAATTTCATCAGTCATGGATTTATTGGAGATTCCATGGTACGTAACGCTTTACTTTAAATATTATTAAAATTTTCTTTGTGTATTTACTTTTAAAAGTAGGAATTTTGGTAACAAATGATCTTACTTGTCCATATGAGGTTAGCTTCATTTAAAAAACTATTTTTTCATTACAACACAGAAATTAGTGGTTTTCAACATAGTTTGCTATACTTTTAATTTTTTCCTGTTAACATCTTTGAATGTTAGTAAAATTATTAGCCTATGACCATATGTAGCAGAGATTTACAGTAGTAGAACCATATATATATATATATATATATATATATATATATATTAATATATATATATACTATATATAATATATATATATATTATATATATATATATATATATATATATATATATATAATATATATATATATACTTTATATATATATATATATATATATATATATATTAATATTGTTTGCAGTAAATTTGAAAAGGAAGAACTCAGATAAAAATGGAAATGGTAGCGGTGAAAACGAAGAAGATATCTATAAGTCAACTTAGATACACAGGAGGCAATGCTTCTACTTCGCATATTTCGGCATGATGAAGAACCACATCCAGGCAGAGCACCTAGACCGAGTCAAGATATGGTCCAGATTTCGGAGCTAGCGTTTCAGTAGATAACAGTCACGAAAATGACATTGGTAGATACGTTGGTCATTCATCTATGATTTCGACTGAGAAAAAGAAACAGTTACTAAAAGTGTTGGATCCCGCCTAAGACCTATAATTTTTTGGAAGATGTTACCCACTTAGAGGAAATTCAATTATGAATGGTTGGAGACATATTCACCTTGGCTGACATACTCCAGGCACCTAAAGGGAGCATTTTGCAAGTTTTGTATTTTATTTCCACCAAATTAAAGTTCGGTCAGAGGAGTCCTAGGCTCTTTAATAATAAGACCATTCACTAAATATAAAGATGTTCATGCGGTTTGTAAGGGACATACAAACACAGAGTGGCATAAAACTGCTGTTGAAGCTGCAAGATTGTTCCTACAGGACGTGCCGGTAGACATCCAAATTAACCAGCATTCTAAAAAAATCATAGAAGAAAATAAAAAAATATTATCCTCAATAATTTCATGTGTGACATTTTCTGGTACGCGCGATTTACCGCTTCGGGGTAAGCATCATGATGAGGGAGTGTTGCAAGATTTGTGCCGCTTACGAATAGATGCCGGAGATCAGTCATTGAAAAACCATTTTGAAAAGGGGAAGAAAAATGCTACATTAATCAGTTCAGATTCAGAATGAGATCATTTCTCTATGTGGTACTACTATAAAGGAAAGCATTGTTAATAAGGTAAAGGAAGCGTGCGCATATAGCTTACTAGCAGATGAAACCGCTAATATTTCTGGAAAGGAACAATTATCCATAGGGTTGCGCTATTTCGACAAAGAGTCCGATGAAATCAAAGAGGAACTTATTGGCTTTGTAGAACTGAAAGCGCTTGACAAAAACCAGTGCGAAAGCCATTGGGCGATTTTGTCACGACCGAAGAACTGAATCCCGAGAAATGCGTGGGCTTGGGTTTCGAAGGCTGTTCTACGATGTCTGGCAAGAAGAGATGTCCAAGCAATATTGCGAAAAATGTATAAAAAGCATTGTCTTTCCCCATTGCTCTTCACACAAAACTAAATCTAGTAGTAAATGATTTGAACACAAATACCAGAAATCCGAAATACTGTGGGAACTATAAAAGACATTATTACGTTTTTTTGCGAGTCGGTGAGGAGAAAATTAATGCCAAACATCCACCTATGTCAGACCAGATGGTCTGAACAAAACAAGTGCATCAGAGTGTTTATTTAAGGAGCTCTTTGTACGAATGATGCAAGCATTAGAAATCTTTTCCATTGAAGGAAATACCGCCACAAGAAAAGGCGCTTTCAGTTACATTCAGCGGCATGTAAGTCGTCATTAATCATGGCTATGATATTGATCGCGAAGTACTTTTCGGCGATGTTAGAGCCAGTTGTAAATGCTCTCTAATTCCAGACCTTGGATATCAGTCAAAACCTAGAAGCACATTCACTTTGTGGAAATGTTAGGACGCCACCGGACGGTAAATCCATATCACAGATGAAAGTGTTTAAAGAAGCTAATCAAATCGCGGAGCAATTTTGGACTTCATCTGAATATACCAGCTCTTTCACTTGGGTGGACCACCAGCCGCACCACCGCAGCAACCATCCAGCAACAAATCCTACGGAGTTCTGGAGAAGATTCTAATAACTGCCGTATGCTGGATTCTATAACCTCTTTCTTTGAATTACGGTTTTCCTACTGAAAATATATCTGCTCTGCATTGACATATCTACACCTCTTTTCCTCATGCCTTATAACATCGATGAATTAAAGGAAAAGAAAGCCTCAATCTTTTCTTTTGTACTACTTAGTAGGAATAGAGTGATCGTTAGATTATTTTTTACAAAATTTGGAAGGACAAGAAACTGAGTTGTGAAAAACTAAAAGATCTTGTTGTCTGCCCAGTCTTAAAGGAGATGAACCTTTCTTCCGTCGACGAAGAAGCTTTGGATGATACTATCGCCAGAATGCACCACAGTACAGTAGAACAATTTTTCAGTATTTGCGAGGATCAAGCTTGGCTGCGAAGTACTATGGATAGACGACAGGTTAAACGGACTGGCTGTGGCTATGATGAGTGTACACAGAAAATTTGTTTTTTGTTTGACAATAATGATTATTTTATTCAAACAGTAAGTTGATAAATTTGCGTTGAGCCCAAGGAAATTACTTTTTTAATAATATCAATTTTGCAACTGCTCTATATTGTGAATTTTCCATCATTGCATATTGTATTTGATATTCTATTGTTTTAATAAAATAAATTTTTTTAAATATTAATCATTTAATTATCCATACAAATGTTTCTAGTTTTATGTCTTCTTTCTTTAATATATATATATATATATATATATATATATATATATATATAAATATATAAAATATATATATATATATATATATATAAATATATATATGTTTTTATTTTTTTTTTTTCTTATATATATATATATATATATATATATAAGCTCTATAAAATTTTAAGCTGCCCCCCCCTAGCTTGGAAGCTGGCGACGCCCATGGATAGGGTCATAAAAGAATTGGAGGTGAGGGTGGCAGAGGAAGGTGTTAGAATGGTGAAGGATGGAAGAGAGTGGAAGGTGCCGTGCTTATTGTATTCGAATGATTTGGTTTTGTGTGGTGAATCTGAAGTGAGTTTGAGAGGATTGGTAGAGGGGTTTGACAGGGTGTGTAAAAGGAGGGGTTTGAAAGTAAATGTAGATAAGAGTAAGGTTATGGTAGCGAGTACGGATAGTCCCCGGTGTGAAGTCATGTTAGATGGTGAGCAGCTGGAGCAAGTATCTGAGTTTAATATTTGGGATATATGGTGGATGGAAAGGGAACGGATGATGCAGAGTGTAGCAGGAGAGCTGTGAATAGTAGAAAGGTAGCTGGTGCAATCAAATCCTTGATGGATGTGAAAGGACTAAGTCTTGATCACTAGGGTTTTGGATGAGCGTATATTGTTGCCTGTGTTAGTGTATAGTAGTGAAACTATGGTCTGGAATAGGAGGTATAGATATTAGGTACAATGTGTTCAGATGGACAATCCTAGTGGCTTGTTACTAGTGTGAGAAGAATTGATAAAATAAGGGATGAACGCATTAGGGAGTAGTGTGGTGTGAAGAAAGGTGTAAATGAAAGAAGAAACCAGACTACATTGAGATGGTTTGATCATATGGAAAGGATGGATGAGAGTTGGTTGGTTAAGCTGATATATAATGGTGAGTGTGCTGGAAATCGACCGGCTGGGAGACCGAAGGAA
>JABUQX010018419.1:52500-106365 GCA_015478945.1 Trachelipus rathkii
TTGTAGCATATATATATATATATATATATATATAGTATATATATATATATATATATATATATATATATATATATATATATATATATATATATATATATATATATATATATATATATATATATATGGAGGTATCACAACGATCAAGCCTTGAGTTTAGGTTATTCACACAAAATTCATGCAAAAACAGGGCAACGCTTGTGCCACAAAAACTACGCTATGGAAAATGAATACGAGACGTCGAGCTCCCGCCGTTGTAGAACCAATAGAATAGAGATAATGTGCCAATATTACATCGAAGAGAAAGAGGGTCAATGGAGTTTCAATGTATGGGACAGTTTATTAGCCTCTTCAGCCTTAGACGTAACCTCAAAATCTAATGACAGTACTCCATACAAGGGCGGATAACTGGAGTAATTGTAGAAGATAAATTTCTCGCAATCTGAACAGAATCCTCAGTTTCTTTGAGACCACTAAAGCAGTCGTTGTGATATGATGTTTCCGAAACAATTTATTGCTAGGTTCAGTCTAAGAATGTTTGTATTGTTCACTGGTTGGACGTTAGAGACGTTGAAGGAGACAGAAAGTTGGAAGGTGTGCCAAGTTTATCGAGAGGACCGAGAGGACCGAGAGGACCGAGAGGACCAAGGGTGCTATTGAGAGTGAGATGTGAAGAAGCTGAGTTTTTATAAAGAGTTGAATTTAACAAGAATGGGATGACCGAGCCGAGAAATCCTATTCAAATTAGCAAGAATAGAATCTAAAAGCTAAAGTCGACAGACAAATGAGGGAGCACATTTAAAATGAGTTGAAAGATTTGAGACATCGGCATTAGAATGAATATGATCCTTGCAATAACCTAACCTAATCTAACCGGGGCTAATCTAACTAAATTATTCTATCAACCTAACCGAGCCTAAATTAACTGACCTAAACCATACTCCAGACTAAATTAAACTTTACACATTCAATATGCAAACCTAACCTAACCTAACGTAATGAATAAGTACGTTAGTAAAATAGGTATAATTCATCTAATATTATAAAAAACGATGTTGAATAAGTTTGAAAGTACTTAACATTTCCCTATTCAATAACAAGGAGATACTCAATATCACAAGAGCTTACAAAGAAAGCGATAAAATCTACAGAAACCTGCACACAAAAAAAATAAGCAAATATGTGAGCTCAAGAATATAAAAATGTGTACATGACGATGTGAAAACTCACAGACACACACAAACCACTTGAGTAACGAAAAAGATTTCAAATATGAAAGAAAAAGTTAGAAAACTTTTTAATAAAGATTTCCTTTATTAAATAAGACACGCACAGTACCTTCTTAATTAGCTTAAAAATAGCCGATAAAAAGAGGGCTCCTCTTCTCAGTACTCTCATCATCAAATTCCTCAGACGATAGATTAAATTGATAATATTATGAGTATATAATGCAAAATTTGTTAGTAGTTAGCATATGCTTTGGTTCTATATATACATCTACTCTCTCTCTGAAAACATAAGACCCACATCATCCCTCCCCACATTATATATATATACTGTATTTGAGAATTGCATTATAGTATATACTAAAGTGATATTGATCTTTCTATATCTGTATTATATCTGGTAGAGAATAAGTATTTATAGTTATATAATATAATATGATAATATATTATAGTATTAATATTTAATAATATATATTCTATATATATAATATTTCGTATTGTTATATAATATATATGTAATATATAATATGTATGTATAAATATATACATAGATTGAGATATGTCTATATAATATATATATAATATAGTCATATATGTAGAGAACCGTATTAACATGGTGGAAATGCATAATCGGAAAAGAGAGGACTTCTAAAAAAAATTTTATTTATAAATAAAACTAGATCAAAATTTATAAATATAAAAATCTTTCTTTAAAGCATTAAAAATATTTATAAAATATAATTAATGAAATATAAATGGTGATTTATCTTGCTTTGCAGGGTAGTATTTCTACTATGGATAACGTTACCATTATTTTGTTCGTTTTATATACTGTAATAGAAAATTTCTATATTAATATATAGTTACTCATATTGTAGTGTATATATTATATATAATATATATTATATATATATAGTATATATATATATTATATAGTATATTTATAATATATAGTTATATATATATATATTTATATAATATATACTATATTATATAGTATATATATATATATATATAATATATATATAACTATAGATTAATATATAATATATATATAATATATATTTATATGATATGTTAGTGATATATTATATATATATATAATTACGGGTACCAAAAGTACTACCAAATCTGTAGTAAAAGGAATTTATACGTAATAGATATTTATAGATGTAATATATTTATAATTAATATATTGACTATTATTATATATATAGTCTACGTTATTATATAATAGAAAATATATTATATAATTATATAGTATATTATATATATATATATTATTTATTATATATAGTATGATGCATATTATTTAGTTGGTAGGATATATATATGTATATATTACATATATAAAAATATATATAATCTATATTATATAGTAATATAGTATATATAAGTATTATATTGTAGTATATATATATAATATATATATACGTATATATATAATATTAAATATATATTTATATATATAGTTATGAAATATATATAATATAAATAATATATAGTTTATATAATATAGCATATAAAATATTATATAATTATAAAATAGTATGTATATTGTTACTTATATATATATATATATATTTTTATATTTATATATTATTATATATAATATATATATATAATAATATATATTAGATTATTAATATGATTAGAATATATATAGTTCGTAATAAATATATATATAGTATTTCCGCCTTTCCTCTCCAAACATAGAAACTTGCGAGAAACGCATGAAATAGACATTAAAAATTGTGGTTACCTGTAGACTAAATTCTAACAACTTTTTTCAGTTTATCCTATTCCAAAAGTTGAAATTATCAGTTATTTACTTTATTGCATATATTGCAGAGTTTGACGCTTTGTGTGGTATGCCCTTCTGGTGTTTCATAGGAGTTATCTCATGTTGGTGAACTACTTGTTTTACTCGCGTCCTCGCCGCCTCTAGATCTCGATATGCGGATAGTTGCATCCCTCCGCCGCCGTGCTCAAAAAGTTGAAAATTACAATTAAATTACATTATTGATATATATATTAATTTATAAGATTAATTTATGTTATTATTAATTTTAAATAAATTTTTTATATATATTAAAGAGGATTTGAAGATAAAACATTTATTAATTATTATTATTATTATTTTTATTATTATTATTATTATTATTTATTTAATTATTATTATTATTATTTATTATTATTATTATTATTATTACTTATTAATATATTTTATTTATATTATTATTATTATTTATTATTTATTATTATTATTATTATTATTATTATTATTATTATTATTATTATTATTATTATTATTATTATTATTATTATTATTATTATTATTATTATTATTATTATTATTATTATTATTATTTATAATTATTGTTATTGTTATTATTTTATTTATTATATTTATTATTTATATTTTATTTATTATTATTTTATTAGTAATTTATTATTATTATTATTATTACTGTTTATATATTATTATTATTATTATTATTATTATTATTATTAGCTTCGTAGAGACACTTGATGAGTTCTGTTATATTATACTGGAATAAGGAGCTTCAGTAATAATTGGTGTCTTAACATCTATGTATCTAGTAGTAACACTGACACCACATCAATGGCTATGTAAATTACATAATAAGTATTACTAGGAGAAATGAAAATCAAATCTACACAATAAGCGATCTTATATATATTCAAATAAACAAGATTCAACAAAACCTTAAACTTTGTATGCGGGTAAATTTTGATACTACTCTTGTATATTAAAGCCGAAATCAACAAAATATTACCAAAGATCAGAAGAAAATAGATTTTTTTGACGTGTCTCATGATCGTAAACGTTAATTTATAGATCAGATATTGGCATCAAAGTTTTCATTTGCGTATAGCCATAATGTTTCAATAGTTTACAAATTCAAAGGTTTCAGACCGACATTCTATAATAAATACTCTAAAATTGTTTCCATATACAAAACTGCTACGGAGAAAAAAGTTAATAAATAAATACTTTAAAAATATATTGCTAATTACAAATTAGGCAGAAGTGAAAACTGCTAATGAATGTTTAACAGCATCAAAACAATTCAAAGATACACAACGTATTCTTCATTACTGCGAAACTCATTAAAAATATTAAAATATTAACAATTACCTTCCTATTATCCCTTTAAAACATAAACAAAAAGATTCACAACATGAGATGTAATAAATGTCATCTTAAGCCGTCACAAAATTAAAGAAATTGTATTTCCAGAAATGAAAATTAGCGACGAGAGTGTAGCCAGTAAGTAACACAAAGCCAATTAGTTGAATTTTTTTTTTTTTTACCATAGGAGATAATATGGCATCATGAATTTTTTCTGACTCTCTAGGAACATACAAAAGTCAAAAAATTTCATTCAATAGAATATCAAGTTCTGAAATTAGCTGTGCAGAAAATAGTTTAATTAGCAAAAACTCCGACATTCACAGTGTAGCAAACTGTATTTACAAATATTACATAAACGAAATCTTAACTCTGCCAAATACTTATTGATTCCAAACTTGTTGACCCCACCTTTCCAAAATACTTCTGTCCAATCTCGATACTATATATACAATTGGAAAAAATATAAAGTACTCGAGAAGTTGATTAACACATCATATCTTACTAATTTTTGATATGAGAATGATTTCTTTCATTAACTCTGTTTGGTATAACAAAAAATCGTAGTCCAAAAGATGCTTTAATTCTCCTTACCAAGAAAAATATATATAGAACACTAAGAGACAAACAAGCATGAGAACTACTCCTATTGGATATTTCAAAAGCTTTTGATGTCCTCACACACAATTTACTCCCACATCAAGTAGACAGTCTCTTTAATTTAGTTTCAGTCATATTTATCTTTCAAAGGACCTCAGTACTAGGAGTACTAGGAGCTATATTATCCTCCTTCTCTCCCATTTTGAAGGAGTATATCATGTATCTATTGTAAGAAAATATTTTCAACATATATATAATAATAATTTCTAAAACTGTAATTATTCTTTACAAAATAAAATATGCTGACAATATTCCTATCTTCTTAACAGGCCATAATAAACACAGTAGATACCATGAAAATTAAGGTAAGCAGTGAGTTAAAAAATGCTACAACCTGAATAGAGACAAATAAACTCTCCCTGAACCTACAAAAAATGCAAATGACAAAAATATCACAACCAAAAGATATTATTTATAAGAAAGTATCTTCAATTTATTTTTCTAATAAAAGAATATAAAAAAAAAATCGTCAACATTCTTATCTTTTTTTATTCGTTGTAACATTTTTTTTTGCAGTATACTAACAAATGTAAAAATTTATATTAATCTCTCTCTCTCTCTCTCTCTCTCTCTCTCTCTCTCTCTCTCTCTCTCTCTCTCTCTCTCTCTCTCTCTCTCTCTCTCTCTCTCTCTCTCTCTCTCTCTCTCTCTAAGGTAAACGTAATAGCCAGAGATATAAAAACTATTAGGTATCATTTTCTAAGACAAATTCTCGTTCAAACAACACATAAATAATCTTCTTAGCAAACTTTCTTATGCAAATTATGTATTCTAATGGTAAAAGACTTCTTTCCAAAAATGTATACCAAATAAAATCTATAACACAGTATTGTTTATCATCACTTACTCCATAATCTTCCGGTGTAGGAATGGATGCATATTTCACACTTTTTTCCAATGTAAATCCCATTACTTCAAGTTACATAATATTTTTAATGTTGTATGACTCGCAAATACTTAATGAGAGCAAATTGCTCAATAATTTAGCCAGTGATTTGTAACAAATCTTTGCGTGATATAGGAATTCTAAAAATCTTTTATTAAAATCAGAGTTAATACACATTATTATTATTATTATTTTAATTATTATTATTATTATTTTTATTATTATTATATTATTATTATTATTATTATTATTATTATTATTATTATTATTATTATTATTATTATTATTATTATTATTATTATTATTATTATTATTATTATTATTATTATTATTCATTATTATTTTTATTATTATTATTATTATTATTATTATTCTTATTATTATTACTGACTATTTATTATGTAATTATATTATTATTATTATTATTATTATATTATATATTATTATTATTATTATTATTATTATTATTATTATTATTATTATTAAACATTTAGAAATTATTTTGTTTTATTCTAAAAAAATTAGGGAAATGTTTTCTAAATATTTAACAATAGTAACAAAGGCTAATAATAATAATAATAATAATAATAATAATAATAATAATAATAATAATAATAATAATAATAATAATAATAATAATAATAATAATAATAATAATAATAATAATAATAATAATAATAATAATAATAATAATAATAATAATAATAATAACAACAATAATGTCAATAATGTTCTTATGATAGCAGTTGCCAAAAAATGGAGTATCATACGGTAATTATTTATCTCTTCGCTAGAATTTTAGTACCTTAAACTAGTTCACCTATTGTACATATCCTAGTTAAGAACATTTGGTTCTATTCGTTTCAAATTCCAACTCCATCTATTCGTTTCAAATTCCAACTCCAACATGGTTTTAACGGCCGACTCGAACTTGGGTTTCAAACTAGAACTCATAACATCATCTCCATCGCGGACTCCAATTTCATCTCAAAAGTGGACTCCAATTTCGTCTCAGACACGAACTCCTACTTCATATCAATCAGACGTTGACTTCAATTTCACCTCACGATAGGAAGAACTCCAATTTCATCTCAATCGCGGACTCCAATTTTCTCTCAATCCCAAAATGCAGAATGAATTCGACTCCGATTTCAGAACACAGCTTCTGCATTCGTGTTCCTTACAATTAAAATTGGTTAGATGAAAGGTGTAATAGGAAAGTGATCCTTTAAACAAGGGCGAAGAGACATATCACTAAACATCGGTTTTAAAAATCAATATTTTAAGCTTCATTAAAGCAAGAACATCTCTTTATTATCTGTATTGCACGAGGCTTATTTATTAAACTCTCTCTTCTTCTCTCTTCTCTTCTCTCTCTCTCTCTCTCTCTCTCTCACTCGTCTTCTCTCTCTTTCTCCTCTCTCTCTCTCTTCTCCAGCTTTCTCTCTCTCTTCTCTCTCTCTCACATCAGCACACATACTATACCACAAAAAACATCCCACAGCATCGTCCGATACATCTTATCACGTAGCTTTCCTTGTTCTCTTTCCTCTCTCTTCTCCCTCTCTCTCCTCTCCTTCTCTCTTTTGTTTTCTCTCCTTCTCTTATCTCTCCTTCTCTCTCGTCTCCTCTCTTCTCTCTCTCTTTTCTCCCTCTCTTCTATTAGAATTTTAATTTCTTTCATCCTCCATGGTTAATGTGAGCGATATGTTTATCTCATATAATGTCTATCACGATTAAGTCTTCCGTCCCGGATGGCTGTCTCATACTCTTGGGTCATTGTGCCTGCACGGTGACCGCGAGTCTGCTAGCCGGCTCGATATTATCGTGTAAGCGGATCGAGCAGATGCTACGCAGCGCGTGATATGCCGTCGACGTTACTAGAGCTGATTATACGAGTGTTGGCTAGTTCATATATTGTCACCACCTCGGTCATTGTGAGGGCGGCACCGTATTCAGCGTGCCCCCTTCGGATCGTATATTCGCTCTCCTAATAGCCTGCATCTGGCGAATCAGGCTATATGACAAAGAGATCCCGGCAGTTCGTGTATGTTGCCAGTGATTGTAATATGTGGAGTTTGTAGATGATAATACCGATAGTTGTTTGGAAGAGTGATTGAGGGCTGGTGCGTACGGCGCTTATTCTATTCTTAGACATACAATTAAATAGTTTTAAGGGATATCACGTCAGAATTTCTGTTTCTTTTTTAACCTAAAATTCCAGGTTGTGTATTTCCTGTTCTATTTAAAGTGTTAATATTGGCCAATAGAAAATAAGCTTGGGATGGAGGCATGGAGATATTAATTACTAATTGCTGATTCATATATATTATATATATATTGATTATATATTATATTATATAATATATATATATATATATATGGTAGATATATATAATAGTATTAGTATATATAATTATATAATATATTATTATATATATATAATATATGATTTATAATTATAGTATATTATATGATAAACCAGGCGGGTAGATACAATATCATTACTAATCAATGGTTCCAAAAATTGCTAATATAATGCAATTGTAATTATAAAGGAGGACATAAGGCTTTAAAATCAGAAATTTCCTCTTCGGTTATTACTTTACGTATTAAGTATATATTTTTCGGATTTTATATATATATAATATATAATATAAATATAATATATATATTGATATATCTTATATTATATATAATATATATATATATAATATATAGTAATGAATAGGTCAAATTACTAAAATCATAGAATATTCGTTTCAAATGTTTTTCGCAGGTATGGCGGTAATATCTCATCAGTATATATATATATATGTATATATATATATGATGATTATATAGAGTATTATATATAATATATATAATTTCATATATAATATATATATATATCTATATATAGTATTATATCATATATATATATATTATGTGTTGTATTGATATTGGTTGGTTTGTTTGTAGTTGTGTAGGTTGTGATGTGCTTGTGTGTGTGGTTGGAATGGTGTAGAGTGTGTATTATTTATAGTAGTTGTGAGATAATGTTGGAGTTTCTTGGTAATATAGGTTGTGGTGGTTTGGTTGTGGGTATTTTGTATAATATATATATATATATCGATATATATATATAAGTATAATAATATATAAAATATATATATATATGCAATGTGAGTGCCCATCAGATTTCTCTATCACTTGAGACTAAATCGATAAATCTAGGGTTGATCAGTAAATTATCGTTGTCTTTCAAATTCGAGGTAACTTGTCTCGTGCTTTAAATACATTTCAAATCCCGGATTGGCAGATACAGCGTCTCGAGGCCTAAAAATCTTTTCTCCTCTTCTTCTAGATTGAAATCAATGCTTCTGGCTCTGCTTCTAACCTCACATCTTTTCCTGACAGTTTGTGCAATTTTTAGAAAGTCAACTCCACTTGCTCTTCCTTACGTCTCCTCTTGTTATCTCTGTCGATTAATATGCTGTGTTCTATTTCCTCATGTTAAGTCAGAACTGTCTTATTCAATTAGCCTTTCCCTTATACTCCACTCTATGGTACGTCTCAAGAGCGTATGTCTTCCTCTCTCGCCTCGCTGTCATATCGACTCATTTAAAAGATTTATTTCGTCAATCTCTGAGCTTCACTGAAGGCAAGGAGTGCTGAAGTTAGTCCCTTCATGTGGTCCTCTTAAAACTATAAGCGTCTGAGCTTGCACATTGACTTGGTAACGGTTCTTCCTTCCTCACTGGCTATATGTAAGCTATGTCAACCTTTCCTTCCGACTCTGCTGAGAGGGTGTGACTGGTTGCGGCAGGGTGGCACAATGCCAAACGTATCGTCTTATGCTCGGTAACAACGATAAACTCTCTGTTCTGTTTGCCTTTAAAAGTTTTTCTGAATGTCTGCTTCTGTAATAACAAGGTAGATGGTTAGAAGCGAGTCTTGAAAGGTCTTCTACATCTTATCGTCTGTGATTGCTTAGTAGGTCTTCTATAGGACCTTATTCGGGAGTCGGTGTATTTTTTCTTTTCTCTCCTCCGACTTTCTTGTTAATCTTCTTTCGTTTACTTTCCGCATTTCTGTGAATCTTTTTCCCTGTCGTCTGTACGACGTATCGAGGATTTCGATAAAGTGTTTTGGCACAAAGACTTTAATGTCTAATACCGTCTCTTATTTTTCGGGTATTTATGTATGCCTTTTTTCTCTTTGTATTACTTCTCCGACTTTACTTTCTTCCCAGTCGTTATATGTGTGATGGCTATTGTAGGATATTCGTACCGATTTTAAAGTCTTATTTGTTCTCAGTATTGGTGTATGTTCTAGAATTTTTTTATATCCTTATTTTTTTTGAAATCAGTGTGATCTTATCGATTCGTTGTCCTCTTCAGACAGTTATTGTTGAATCATAACCTTTTACTTGTCCTTCCATTTGAAAGATCGGTGTTTGACTCATTCACGCATGAATAAATGATGGCTTGAGGATATGTTTGAAACCAACAGACTGTCCGAAATTCCCCTATAGTCGTGTTAAGAAGGAATAACAGGTTGTTTCACATATGCCTGCGATAACTCAGTCAGCTTATTCGTTATCTATCTAACTGTTGAGCGTATAAAATGCTCCACGATGTATACTATGATATTATGCTTTGTTCTTTTGTAATTGATGTGGTACTTTTTGTGGAGCTTGATATTTTCGGTGGTAAGCTTCTTGGGATTGCTGGTGTCTTCATGGGGAAGTGAGAGTGTTCACCGGTATTTCCGGACTAACCTAAATACTTCTTAGATATAACTGTGTTGAGGTGAACAGATAAGTGTTGATTCCTTTCCTGTAAATATGGAAATGGAGAGAAGAAAGGTTCGTTTGTGGATTTGTATTTTCTGTGTTTTCTGGTTGGATATTTTTGTTATTGATGTAGATAACTTGGAATTCGATCTAGCTGTTATGATTGGGTTTCGTCCTACAAACATGTAGTTTTTTCTTAAGGAGATTAGTATGGGTGGGTTTGGTTTTCGAGTGTGGTTTTGTATGTTACTTTCGGGGCGATCTCTGTCGGGGGTCTCAGGGGTTGGGGTTTACTTGGGTGTCTTCTGGACGGATCTACTATTAATGTTTGGCGCTGTTTGTTGTTGTGGCGTTGCGCTGGTTTGTTCGGGGCTGGTGATTTTGTTTGTGTGGATTGATGGGGGTTTGTGGGTTTGGGGTGGCGGCTATTGATGGTTAGTTTGTTTGTTCGTGTTTTAATTTAGTATGTGGTTTCAAGGGTTCGGTGGTTTGGTTGTTGTGGTTGGTTGGGGGTGTTATAGGTGGGATACTCGTAATGTGGCAGCTCGACGTGTTTTGGGCTGAAAGCTTTAGCGTTTGTTTGATTGTGAGAGATTGTGGGAGGTTGAGGGGGGGGAGGTTGTGTTGAGAGATTTTGGGAGGTTGTGAGATTGACGGCTTCTGTTTTAAAACGAGGATAAGCCAGTATTTGATAGAGATGACAGAGGATGGAGGTGGAAGATTAGCAGTTGGAGTGATTTTTAAAACGTGCACTGAAATTGTGCAGAAGATGTGTAGGTGAAAGATCAGAAGGATTGTTAGTCATTTTTAACAAGTATAAGTATTTTTGATAGAGCTTGATGCAGGTGATATCTAGCCGACATTTACGGGATGAATGTCTTAAAGCTCGAGTCAGTCTTAATTATGGAGAAACGTATGATGTTTCTGATCGTTTATTATGATTTATCAGGTATTGGTTAGAGTATAGAGGAATGTAATGTGTAGGCCATTTAGATTTAGGCATATATTATTTATAGCAAAATATATAATATTATTATATTTTTATGCTCTATACTTAAGATATTTGATTCATATTCTATAATATATATATAACTTAATATATATAGTAGTTAATAATTATATATAATATATATATAATTATTATATATTAATAATATTAGTTTAATAATTAGTCATTGTATTTTATATTAAGAGTTATCATATGTAATTCACATAATATTATAGTTATATATATATTATTATTTAATATATACTATTATGAGTAGTATACTCTGGCCTATCCAGCAACTCTCCGAACTTTTTTAGCCGTCCAGCTGTTCGGCATCGACGTCTGTCCTTATTTTCTATGGCATAGAATTGACATGGTGTTCTTGATATTTTTCCAGTCATGGTGACGCTCGCTTCTTTAATCTGGAGAGTTGCCTTGACGTGACTCCAGTTTCAGACGAGCCCATTCATCGTTCCGCTCTACTCTGACCCAGAGCTTAAATGGCTATGGCTCAATCTGTACGACATGGACCCTACGTGGTGAATTTGGGAATATGGTTTGCTCACAGATTCCTGAATTTCGAATACACGTAAAATTTCGTCATGGAGTAAAAGATTAAACCTAATGACTTATTCTGGTAAATCAAATCCTAGCTATAACTATTACCATTATATTATTATTGTATAATTTGATAATATTTAACTGGATATCATATGCGTATATATTATACTATATATATTATTGTATTATTATAGGATATTCATTTTATTTTTCTTATATTTATATACATTATATATATTTTTAATGATATTCACGAGAAAAGAAGATATTTCTAATAAACATAAAAATCATATATCCTTAAGAGGAGATAATGAAATCTATGAAAAACATCAAATACACTTTAAATAAGACACTTGTTCTATAGTCAATTTTTGATGATTTCATAATAATTAATTGTAATTATAATATGTTTTGAGTATATTTATATATATAAATATATATAGATAACTAAATATTATAAATATATTAAAATTCTATAGCAATGAAGTAGATATCTATATATATATATAACTATCTTAGTAATTATATATATAATTATTAGCTTTATATAATATTAACGTATATACTAAAAATATCTATACATATTTTATCTAATGCGAATTGAATTTGTAAGTTAATTTACAATTGCGTTCTAATCAAAGTATGTTTTCTTTTTGTGCTAGAATATTAAATTTATTAAATAAGTATACAGTATTACTAAATACCAGATACCCTCCTAAATAAAAGGAAAAAATAGTGATGATATGAAATTTGCTTATTAGAGTGAATCCAATATAGTCAGGCAAAATCTTATAACTGTAGCTTTATTTGTAGTAGTAGAGAGAGAGAGAGAGAGATGAAGAGAGATGAGATAGAGAGATAGAGAGAGGAAGGAGAGATGAAGAGAGAGAGTAGAGAGAGGAGAGGAGATGTAGGAGAATGGAAGAAGTAATAGTTGAGTGGTTATTAGGCGTGAGTTTAGTTTGTATGTATTAAGGTTGTGATATATTATATTATTATATTATATGTGCATATTGTTATATCGAGTAGAAGAGTAGAGATGAGAAAGTGATAGATTGTAAAGAGAATAGAGAAAAAGAGATAGTGTGTTTAGAATAAGGAGGTATAGTGAGAGAGAGAGAGAGTAGTAGAGTAGACAAAGTTTGATCATCCCTATTAGCACTACGGATGCAGTTTATCCTACAGCTGCTACCTACATGACTTATCAGAGATCATTACTTGCTCTATATGAAGATCAACATCGTATCGCATTAAATTACATTATACGCTATTGCTTCTATTATGGAATGTATATGTGCGTCAGCTCCAATCTGATATATTAAAGCTGAAACTTCGCATCTCCTTCTCTTCTATATTTATCAATTCACTTTCATCCAACCAAGATTCTTATATACTACGCTAATCAAAGCAGAACGAATGTACTAAGACGAGCTTCGAATTCTGAATTTTATTCATGGATCGATTCATATACACAGCATCCTTTCCGCGGGCCATATCGCGAGTATAGAGATAACGATTTGTGATGTACCGCGATAGAGATGAAACTTGGGTTCTGTCCTATCGTGAGGTGAAATTGAAGTAAACTGATACTGATTGATATGAATATTAGTAGTTATCGGTAGATTGAGTACGTGAATGATATTTTTGGTAGAGATGAAATGTGAGTATCGTAATTGTGAGTATAATGTTTATAGAGTTTCTAGTTATCTTATGATAAATTCACTCATACCAATTCGTAGTAACGGCACGTTATAAATACAACCATGTTTGGTATTATTGGAATTTATGAATACGAATATAGACCTAATGGTACTAATATAGGAATTTACATAGGTAGAACTAGTATTAAGGTATAAAATACAGCGTAAGAGATAATAATCATAGATGACTAAATTCTACCATCTTTTGTGGCTAGGACTATGTCTATCTTACTCACAGGAGGGAGATAGTAATAATATACATTAATAGATATTTATATTATATTAGTTGTATATTATATATTATCTTATATATATTATTTAATTATCTATATAATTATTTTAAATTTTATTTAATTATATATTATTATTATACATTATATTATTTTATTATTTATATTATTATTTATTATATTGATTATATTTAATTAATTTATTATTATTATATTTAATTTAATTATTTATAATTTATATTTAATTATTAATATTTTTAACATTTAGTAAATATTAATACATGGTTATACCATTTTAGTAGTTACTGTAATATGTTAGTAAATATTAATTTATATTAGTAAAAAAAAAATTTATCCCATATTATTATTTTTTAGTAATATATATACACAAATAATTAAGTTATCTTAAAATGTTTAATAATAATAATAATAATAATAATGAATAATATAATAATAATAATAATAATAAATATATAAAAATAATATAATTATATATTAAATAAATAAATATTAATAAATTAAATTGAGATAATAGATAATAATGAATAATAATTACAACTAGTCGATCACGGCTAGACCAAGGAAACCGTAATATACGTATAACGATACTCGATAAAAATAAATCGACACTAACAAGCGTGGAGCGCGCGCATGCTGGTGAAATAATAATATTTCGATAATCGAAAATAATAATTAATTATAAAGTATAATATATTAATAATATAATTATAATATATAATAAATTAATATATTAAATAGTATAATAATATATAATAATATAATATAATTATAATATTATATAATATTATAATATTATATATATGAATATAATATTAAATAAGAATATATTAATATATAAAAATATATAATAATAATATAATGTTATAGTTTAACTTCATGATTTTTAATAATATAAGAAATGGTTGATGAGAATTATCCCTTTATTATTGTCACCGCGAGTTGTAATTCGCTGCCATTAAAAAATCGATCCTTGGCTTTGTCATGTAGCTCTGTGTGAGTCGTTCATAATTACATTATAGAAATTAATCAATAATGAGAATAAAAGACCATCGGAGATTTCAACGATAGGTTATCATAATATATCGATCTTGATATTATGGAATGAGATCTTACACTAAGAGATGACACTTGATTCATTCTGCGAGAGATAATAGGTGATAGAGTAAAGTATCATGTCAGGCACACTCAAGGACTGAAATACACGTGATGCTACAATTTGATTATGAGTATATAAGTATATGAAAATCTACTATATCTACAACTAGATATCTCCTTTATATAAGTACCTGATTTTGTAACTCAGAAGCTTCCCGTTGGAACATAATTATGTTAGATATTTCTTATATATATAATATTTAAAATTTATATAAATATATATTATATACACAAAGTAGACATTACATCTAGTTTTGTGGGTTGAGGTATAGCTCAGAGTCGTAAAGATCTAGCAATTTGGTCCTCATTTTCAAACATTGCGGTGGTCAATCCCCGGAGAAGGGCAAGTATTTCTTTACCTTCAAACACTTATGTTCTTTGCTATTAATCTAAAATGAAAACTGGATTTATCGGAGATTTCAACCACTACATTTTATAGAAGGCAACGAGAGGAGATAAAGGACGAGCTGGACACTGTGTATAGTACGATATTTGCAGTCGAAACACGAAGATTGTCTTAGTAAATACTTGTTTAACTTGATAGT
The DNA here is from genome assembly GCA_015478945.1 of Trachelipus rathkii. Classification (NCBI taxonomy): domain Eukaryota; kingdom Metazoa; phylum Arthropoda; class Malacostraca; order Isopoda; family Trachelipodidae; genus Trachelipus; species Trachelipus rathkii. The sequence goes on from JABUQX010018419.1 coordinate 68,404, forward strand.
CAATTTATTTAAATGGCTCAAATTAGAAAAGAGAACTTCTTGTCTCTCTGATAGTCATTTAGGTTTGATGATGTCCAAACTAGCGATAGAATCTAACCAATGTTGGAAAATGCTCATATGGCTTAATAGATTCAAATTTAATAACTAAACTATATATATAAAATATAATAAATATTATAATATAAATATAATAAATATATTGAAATAATAATAAAATAATATATGAATCATAAGAATAATATAATAAGTATAATAAATATGTAGAATAAATATTTACATTCAAATTTAAATGTCAATTAATGTTCTGTATAGATTAGGCATAGTTTATTGCCAAAAAATGGTAGTATACATACGGTTAATTATTTCTATCTCTTCGCAGTAGAATAAGAATGGGCCTAGTTCTGGTTGTTCTGCGACGATGAGTAAAAATTGTTGCCACACGTGAGTTCCTGGTTAGAAGGATCTAGACCAGTGCAGCGGGTGGGTAGGAGTGAGGTCACGTGATAGTATATCTATTGAATTATTATTAGGTCTTGCTGCTATGTATACTTCATGTATTATTTATCTTACATTTCGGGGTTTTTTACGGTAGTATTACTTTTATATATATGCTGGGTAATTTTGAGGTATTTTTCGGATTCTATCTTCAAAAAAATTAAAAGAGACTTGGGGTCATTTATTGTCCAGGTTTTATCCTTTCCGAACAGGACCTCATCGGGCTGAGAGCTATTGGTTTCTGGGTGATTTGCGCCGGTCGTTGTTTGTCGTTATTTTCGTCCGCTCTTTTATTCTACAGCTATGTGGGCCGTTAGAGGAGCGCGCAAATGCAAGTATCAAATCTAACAGACCGATTCTTCTGTTCCAGGATTGAATATTAAAAATAAGCATATGTTCAACGTGTTAACGAAGAAAAAGTTTAGATTGTGATCCTAGATTCGTGCTTTATCCGTTAATTGATTATTGGCTCTCTCTCTATCTGCGTGCGTCTTCTCGTCTTTCACGTGCGGTCGTTCATGCGCCTCTCTTACTCTCTCTCTCTCGTTTCCTCGTCTCTCTCTCTTTTCAGTCATGCTCAGCCTCAATCCTCGTTCCTCATTCATGCTTTTTATTTTCTCTCTCCGGGTTTTACTATTCTCATTATACCGTTTTGCTCTATTCTTTCCTCTGAAAGAGAAAAGATCGATTATACTTTGGAGACATTTAACAATTTAAACATTTAGGTTCGCAATTTGCAGACGGTGGAATCAATTAATTATAAAATCTTTTATTGTTTTACTTCGATACATATATATATATATATTATATATTTATTCATTATTTTTTTATTTTATATACCTAATATTATATATATATATATTATATATATATATATACTATATATAATTAATATATATAATAATATATATATATATAATATAATTATATATATATAATACTTATATTATATATATTAATCCATATTTTATCCAATGGATGGACGGACGATATATTCTGTGTATATCCTCATACTTATATATATTCAACTGCGTTGAAGTTAAAACGTATGTCGCACAACGACAGTTAAAGTAATGAACTAAAAAAATTTGAGAAATTTAAAATTTTTACCTGTTTTTGTAAATAAGAACCACGAAAAAAGAAGAATGATATTATCTGAAAAAGCAGCTTCACTGATTATTTATTATATAATATATATATTATATGTATTATATATATATATAGTATATATATATAGTATATATAATAATATATATTATAGCTTATATATATATATAATCCTATTATAGTATATATATATAATATAATACTATAGTACTAATATTACAATATGACGAGCTATACATATACATATGATAATTATACTAATTATATATATATTTATAGTATCCTATTTAATAATATATATATGATATTATATATATATATTATATAATATTATTATTATATACTATATATTTATATATATATATATAGTAATATTACCTTATTAATAACAATATCATATACTGGGATATTGGTTTAAAACCACAATCTATCACGATCCATATCCTCAAAACTACAATATCGCTTGCAGTGGAAATAGAATAATTGTTGGAATCCAAAAAATTTATTGGTGAGAGTACTTGTAAAAAAAAAAAAAAAAAAAAGGTAGAGGAAGAAGAAAAAGGTATTACACGGCAAATGTAGGGGGCTCGGAGCCGACGGGGAACACAGGGGTGGATCGTTTTCCATACCCCGTAAGGGAGGGGTGGAGGAACCCCCCGCGACACCCAAATATCCAAAGAGCGGGGGTTCCGGAAGACCCTCCCCGGAGGGGGAAATTAGTCCTACCGCGTAGTTCCCCGGAAGGCCGAGAGCCCGACTCCTGCCATCGGGTGCGGTATACCCTTGGGTATTCTTTAGTAAGAAAAAAAAAACCAAAATAATAGTAAAGTCTATTTTTAACGAGTAACCAATAAATAGTCTCTAAATAGGCTCTCTAATCATAGTACTATAAAATTATTTCGAATAATTTTTTTATTTTTTTTTTATTTTTTTACGTTTTCTTATCTAAAATTTAACCAGATTCCAAAAATGGATTTCCCTTTTCGCTTGTAGCATTGTATTTTTTGAGATTTTTTTTTTTTTTTTTTTTTGTTTTTTTTTTTTTTTTTTTTTTTTACATTTTCCGCACTAAAATTGGGCGTACATTTGCCAGGGCGACTGGTATTTTCTCTTGTTGTCTGCGCTGTTTATGTTGTTTGTGTTGGTTTGGTTTGTGTGGTGGGTTTAAGTGTTTTTGGAATATGATTTGAGTTTGCTTGCGTTTAAATCGGAAGATCTGTCACTCTATATTTATGTCTTTACAAACTTGTAGTTGACATTAAGTTTTGTATATTATTTGTGGTGTTAGAAATGTAAGGATTTTATATATTTTGTCATTAGTGTGTGCGCTGAATTTTGTTTCGCTGGGTTAGTTGTGATAGTGGGTTTGATATTATAGTAAAGTGATTGGTATGTTATGCGATGTGGTTTTGTGCTTGTTATCTGTGTGTTTCTCGATCTTATGAGTTTCTGTTTGTGGGGTTAGTATAATTTTGTTTTTCTCTAGTAGGAGTGTAGTTGTTTCTGTTTATTGTGTCGCGAACATGATTAGTTGATCGTTTGTGTTACGGTAGTGTGTCGGTACGATGTCGACGTCTATGGTATATTGTTTTACCTATATACGTGGTGTTGTTTTATGTTGTAATGGTTGGGTGTGTAAATGTTGTTTTGGTAGTTTGTGGTGTGGGGGGGGTTTGGTTGGGTTGTTTGGGGTAGGGTTTTTTCTGGGTGTTATGTGTGAGAGTGTTTTGTATGTTTATGGTTTGATGGTGTGGTTATTGGTTAGTGGGGTGGTGGTGTTTAGTTTGTTTCGTTATGTTGTGTTGTGTTGTTTTTGTTTTGGTGTTGGTAGTGTTTTATGTATGTTTGTTTGGATGTCTGGTCGTTGGTGGTATGTATTTGATGGTGGTCTTGGGTTATTTAAGGTAGTTAGGTGTTGTTAGGTGATTTGGTAGTGTTTGGTGTTTGTGTTGATTTTGTAGGTGTGTCTGTATGTTGAGTGTTTATCGTAGAGTTATTGTGATTGTTATTGGAGGTTTGGTTTTGGAGATGTTTGAAGTGTATATGTGGAGATTTGATTGGTGTTAGTTGTGATTTGGAGGTTTTGTGGTTGTGATGTTTACGGTGTGTGTGATGGTTTTTTGGTTTAGGTGGTGTGGTTGATTTTTTATGAGTGTTGGTATATTTATTCATGGGATGGTGTATTTGTTTTGTGCATCAAGGTCAATAGCCCTATTGTTCGCTTGTTTTTATTTTGGCTTTTTTCAGGGATTATTTATATGTTGATAGGTTGGGTCTGTTTGGGTGTTTTGGTGTATCAGGTTATGTTTGATGGGTGTGTGGTTTGTTTAGTAGTTATTTGGTTGTGGGTGTTGTTTTTTTTTTGTTTGTGGTTGTGTATATCTGTGTTTGTGTGTGATTGAGTGATTTGATTTGTGTGTATTATGTTGTTGTGTAGTATTGGGGTTTTGTGGGTGTGTTTGGTATATGGGTGAGATTATTACTTACTTATAGTTGGATGTTATTGTGGAGAGTTTTCGATTGTGTGTTTGAGTATTTGTTCTGTTGTTTTTTGTAGTGCGTGTGTGTGTTATTTGGATCTGGTGTGATGGGTTGTTTTGTTATTGTTGTGGTGGTTATTTGTGTTTTGTTATTGGGTTGGGTTTATGTTTGTTGTATTGTAATTATTTATTGGTAGGTGTTGGTTGTGGGTGTTTGGTTGTGGTTGTGAGGTGTTTTTTGTGTGTTTTTAATGGAGTTGGGGTGTGGGTTTTGCGGTTGCGGTGTTGTAGTGTTGTTTGTGTGGTATGTCGTGTTGGATTGGGTACTAGTAGGTGTTGTTGGAGACGATTATGTTTTATGGATTTGGTTATGTGCTTAGTTGGGTCGTTGCTGAGTTGGGTTTTTGTTGTCTGTGTTGTGGTCCGTTTCCGTGTAGTATGGGTTGTTGTTGAGGGGTGTGTTGTTGGGGTTGTGGTGTATATGTTTGGTTGTTTGGGCGTGGTTTGTTTTTTTTGTGGGTTGTGTTGTTTAGGTGTGCTGTTTTGATGTATGTTGGTTGGTGGGATGTGTGGGTTTGGGTTTGTTGTTGTGTGTGGTGGTGGTGGTTTTTGGTGTTTTATTTTGTATATGTTGGTTGGGTGTTGTTTCGTGTAGGTTGTGTAGCTTATAGGTTGTGTGTAGTGCTTGTTGAGTTGGTGAGGGTGTGGTTTTGTGTTATGTTTGGGTTGTTTTTTGTTTGTGGTTGTTGTCCTCAGTCTTTGTTCATGTCCAATTTTTCCTCTGTGTGTGTTGGTTGTGTTTTTAGGGTGTGTGCGTGTGATTGGTATGGTGTTAGCTGTTAGAGTGATCTTCGTTGTGGTGTGGGGTGGGTGTTGTCGTATTTTATTTGAGTGTTTTGTGTGTGTTGCTGCTTGTTATTTAGTAGGTTTTTGAGTGGCTTCGGGTTTTGTAGTAGTGGTTGTTGCGATCGGTGTATTTGTTGTGGTTTAGTTGTGTGTGTTTTGTGTGTTATTTAGGTGTGCTTCGTTGTTGGTTTTTTGTGGTTTAGACTGATGTGTGTTGGTTTGAGCATTTGTTATTATGTTGTGTTGGTTTTTCGTTTGTTTTGGTGGCGGTGGTGGGGGGTTATGGTGTGTGTTAGTCGGTTGTGGTAGTTGGTGTAGGTCTGAGTGATTTCTGTTTTGGTGTAGTTAGTATGCCTTTTGATGGCAGTTTGTTTGCTATATATAGTGTGTTTGGTCTTTTTTTGCGGGTCGATTTTTATTTTTTTGTTATTGAGTGTTTATCTATGTGCGTCAGGTTGTTAGCTGGTATATACTAGGGGTGGCGTATGAGTGTGTGATTGGGGGAATTTGTTGAGTGGTTGGTCCTTGCGTGAGTTCACTTTTTGGGTGGTGTGGTGTGTGTAGATGTGTGGTATGGAGAATGAATTACAGTATACTTATATTTTAAAACTGAAATATATCGTCTGGTGGTTTGCGTTGTTTGAGTTTAGTGGGTAGGTATACTTATTCCTGTTTTATGTTTCTTGTGTGTAGTTTGGTTTTCTGTGTGAGATTGTGTTTTGTATTGATTGTATGATAGTTTGCGTGGTAGTGTTTATGGCGCGTTTATTGGTGGTTGGTGTTGTTGCTGTGGTCCGTTTGTTTCGTGTGTTGCCGTTATTGTTGTTGTTGGTAGTTGTGGTTGAGTTGAGTGTGTTGTTAGATTTGTGGTTGTTGTGTCATGTTATTGTTGTATTGAGTGAGTTGGTAATTGTGGGTTATGGTTGGTTGTTGTTAGGTGGTGTTTTTGGTGTTGGTGCTTTCTTTGGTGGTTTGATTTTTGGTTGGGTGTTGTGTTTTTTTGTATGAGGTTGTGTGTGTTGGGTTTGTTTTGAATTTACTAAAAAAATTTAAAGAATTCACAATGTATATAACCTTACCTTTTTAATATTGACTTTGACTTTCTTTGGTTTTTTGCATTTTGTTTTAGCTGGTAACGATCTTGTTTCTGTTTTTATTTTCCAGAAAAATCGACTCTAGCTCCAGCCTGCAATTCCTTCTACTTGCTCTTCTCTTTTTTATTTTCTCTTTTTCGTCTCTTTCTTCTTTTTTTTTGGCTTTCTTTGTTGTTTTTTTTGTCCTTGGTTTTTTTTGTCTTATTTTCTCTCTCCTCTCTGATATCTTGTTTTTTCTTTTGACGTATCTGTGTCTGTTGTTTTCATGCTTCTGCTGCACTTGTGTTGTTGGCGCTTTCCTTCTATTTTGGTTTAGGTCTTTCTTTTCGTTTACCCTCTGTTTTGGGTTTTCTTTTTTGATTCTTCTTTCTTTTCTATTCTTGTTTTCTGTTTTTGTCTTTTTTCTTTGGGACATTATTGCATGGTTTCTTTCTGCGTGGTGTTCTTGTTATTCTTTTTCTTTTTTTTTTTTTCTCGGTGTGTATTATCTTTGTTGTTATTTTTCCTCGTTCTTTTCTTCTCTCTTTTGTTTTTTTTTGCTTTCTTGTTTTTTGTTTCTTTCTTTCTTTCGTTGTTGCGTTTTTCTTCTTCTTTTCTATATTCAGCTCGTGCTGTGTGTCTTTTCTTGCAGCCCTTGTCTTCAGGTTGCTCCGCCCTTAATCGTTGTCTTCAACGTCGACCGCCTCGTGCTTTTCCTTCCTGATTCCTCTCCGCGTTGGCCGGGTCTAGCTCTCGAAGGGCTTAACCCTCTTTTTTTTCTCGCAATTGTGAGAACAGCTCTTTTGGGCTCTTCTAACTTCCCGTTTTCTGCCGGTCTGCAATTTTTCACAATTGTCTCCCACCTTTTGCTTTTCCTCCCTGTCTTATTGTCTTGTCGTGCTGTCTGCTGTCTTATCCTCTGTTCGGCAGCCTGTTTTTCAAGCACTTTCCCTTGTGTCCTCTAGGGTTCCCGAGCTTTTCTCCTCTCGCGGCTCTTTCACTTCTTTCTTGTTCTTTCTGCTTTTTGCGTTCTCGCGGCGCGTCTGCAGTTCTCTTCCGTGGTTTCACCACGCGGTCTGGGCTTGTGCACTTGATTGGTTTTCTGCTTCTCTTTCACCCTTTTCCTCTGTGCTGGGGGGGCGTACCGTCCCGTCGTCTGCTTGTATCTCTGTTTGTTCGTTTTGCTCTATTTTGGGCTTTCGGGCTCTTGATTTACTCTTATCCTGCTTGCTGTCTCTGACCTTCGCTGGGTGTTGTCCGTTTGGTTGGGTTTGCTCGTTCCTCGGGTTTTTTGGTTGTGATGTTGTGGTAGGATAAGTTGTTCTGTCTTCCTTTGCTTTGTTCTTTTGTTTTGCGTGTGTTTCTTTGTTCTTCGGTTGGGTTTTCTTAGTAAATATAATAGTTGTTTTGTTAATTTCGTTCAATGGTGTTGTGTGGCGGTTGTTTCTTTTCCTTTTTTATATTATATTTTATATATGTATAACTTATATATAAGTTGTAATTTACATTAAAAAAGTAAAATAGTTATATTTTCGGTTATATAATTTAACATTGGATGCACAACGGGTAATTAAATATATTCTATATTATACATATATAATTATATATATATTAATTTATAATTATACTTAAGTATATATTATATAATTGATATATTATATATATTATTATAGTATATATATTATTATATATATAGTATATATTATAGTATAGTATATTTATATATATATAGATATATATAGTTGTATATATAATATTATATATTAATATATAGTATAAAGAGTTTATATATATTATTATATTATATATATATAGTTTATGATATATATATATAATTTATATATATATAAGTATTATATATATATGGATATATATCAGTAATCGTAACGGTATTGTGGGAGTTTATCTTAGTTGCGATGAACGTCTTCTTTTAGAGTATGTATTTTGAATTTCTGATTAAAGTATTGGCTTCGGCTGTTTGCGGACACTATTTACAATAGTTTCAAACACAATTCCACACGCTGGGACGCGCCTGAAAAGTTTTTGTGAAGCCAGTATACCTATCTATGTTTTTTCTTTTTATTTTTTAATGAACAAATAATAGCATGTAACATTACTGATTATGTTTCTAACTCGCAGGCGTAAATTGTGATTCGCAATTGGTACATAAATCGGCTTTTTACTTATGATTTTAATTATTTTTAAAGAAGACGTGTGTCGTTATACTATTAATCTCGCCTTGTTTATAAGATTTCCTTTTAGTATTAATATATAACATTCCTTATTTCCTTTTAGTTAATCTCCTTCATTCTGCAGTCGCTGTCCCGGCTGCGCTTTTAACTGCGGTAGATTTGTGAGCTCAGTCAATCTAATCTGAGGTATCTTTATGTCCTTTTTTTTACTTTATTTTTGGTTAACTTCCGTGTTTCCTTGCACTTATCCTGAGAATGTTCTAATATGACCAGCGCCGAACAATTTTAAATTAAGCTAGACTGGACTATCTTGTCAGTGTCTTTGGCAACTATACTGATCCGCACGTGTCAATTATTCATTCTATGTGCACCCGTTTATTTATTTTTTCGTTGACCTAAGCTTTTGATATGTAGCGTTCAGAATGAAACGCACTCAGTGTTGTCATTTTATTTCTTATCTTGCGATTCGTAAATGTAGTGAGCATGCGATCTCAAGATCTCCGTAAGAAGTCATAATTGTTCTCATCTTCCAATATTCTGTGGTTTGTTTGGATATGTCGTAAATGTTATTGTATCTACCATTTATGCTTCCGATGTTAACTTTTTCGCAACTTCGGCAGGTGAATATGTGGTTGGCTGTACTAATTAATTTTATCGGTGTGTTATGATTTACATAATTATTATGGCCAATTATCCCATTTACTTCCTACTGACTCATCCTATTAATCGCCTGATACCGTAAGCGTCGAAGACAAGGACTGGGTTATTACTCTGAACGGTTATTTGTTATGTCTGGGCTTTCCATTCTTTGCATTCTTGTTGCCATCTCCTGAGTCCAATGTTCTTTAATTTAGAACTGAAATGCCTATGAGCTTTCGTTGATTCTCGGAAATCTTCGACTTTAAGCGTCGAATCATAAATCAGTGACTTAATTGTGGTAACATGTTTCTTCGATGTTGTCACATTTCTGGCATGCGTTAATGGAACTCGATATCATAACTATATCGATTCAAGATGTTATTTTGTTAAGCCAAACTCCATTCGTATGATAGTGTTAACAAAACGAGAGTCTGCTATTTTCCGATTTTTTTTTTGATCAAAGCTGATATGGTCTTGCGCAAGGAAGAGATCTTATCTATCGCTTATTGTCTACTTGTTTTTTCCTTTTGTTTTTGCTCGGCGACATTGCGTTGTTCGAATGACGTGAAAGCAGCGAGTTTTCAGTTGGATTTCGGGAATTATAGTGTCCTAGTCTAATTTCGCTTCATGTTGTTTTAGAATTACTTGTTATAATGGTGGTTTGCTTGTAGAAAGAGGTATCTTTTTGATTCCCAGACTCGCCATATTTTTTTGTTTCTTTTTAAATAAGTTTTCTATTAAATAATTTTGTACTCTATTAATGCAAGCTAGTTGCATTCTTGGAAAAGAGAAACGTATTCTGGCTTTAAAATAAAAGTTATTAAACGATTATTTTTTTTTTTTTGTGCGTTTATTGAAATTCATGCATGAGAATCAGAAGGTAGTTGCATTTTTTTTCGATTTAGACATCATTTTAATCATAATTTTATTCTGTATCTTCGGATATATTCAAATTATATTACTATTACCTAGTTACTAGTAATATTTATCATTTAATTTTCTATGAGAATACTAGATTTCATGTTTGTAGCACGATAATTGATACCATACGTTGTTAGAAAAATTGAGTCTTTTTTTCATTGATTTCGAGTTTCTTCTGTTGAAGTATTCTTTTATGGTTTGAAAACCTTTTTCCGTAGTACTTATAATTTATCTGTGATTAATAAATACTTTCATTTAGTTATTAATTACCTAATTGGTAACCCATTCGCGCCAGAAATTGCCACTATAAAGGGCTGAGATCGATCTTAACTTGACTCTTTTTATCATAACAGCTGCTATTCAGACCGTAATATCCCACTTAACTTTGCTTTATTTTCCCGGTCTGCAACGTTAGAACATCGATTGACTCCAGATCATTTGTAAATTCAGCTTAAAATAATATTCAAATTATAATTGGACGGTGCCTATCCCTCTGACGAATGCCATTTGACTTGATTAGCGTTTACCACAAGGTAAACTTGGCAATTAATGGGGTTATCTGCAGTCTTTTTTTTATTATTTCGTAGATTGACGGAAACGCTAAAAAAAATTTCCTTCCGATGGTTTTGTTAACTTTATAGTGAGCTATTTAATTAGTTTTCTGGCAACCGCATTAGCTTAGGATACTTATTTCCCCCTTTGTTTCAGCTACTAACCCTCTTTTTTCCCCCTAATTTCAGATATATAGGATTAAATGCCAGTCTTTTATCTTCGTTATTAGACTAAATTATTGACGAAGATATTGCTACAAGGTGAGATATAGCCTCTATATTTCGGATCCGCTTGTTAAGGGCGATTGGAGATCGTTCGTGAGCACGATTTAAATCCCATCTTTTATTAATATTTTTGCACTGGTTAGGATTCCGTTATAATTATTCCATTTCCAGTTTCCAACATTTTCTCTTCCATAACTTGCAAGTTCAAGATCGGGGAACATCTGAGAAACAAAAAGAATAATTCTACAAAAAAATTTCTGATATTTTTCTTTTTATTACAAGGTCAGGTCGATTCCTAATGCAGCTTTTAGATTTTTGACTTTACTTTTAAATTCTCATCCTTCACTGTCTTCTATAAGAAATGTATAAAATAAATATTGTCACACATGTTTAAAAATTGCTAACAAAAAACGATGCTATTCATTCCCATTTTTTTTTAGTTTTTTTCACACAAAAAAGCAGTGTTTAGAATTTACTATGCACTGTATAAAGAAAAGTATTTTTTTTTATATATCTAGAAGAGGTAAAAATCCAATAAATTATCGATATTCATTAATTTATGATAACAGTTTAAAAATTGTCAATATATCGTTGGTATCATCCAAATCTATTAAAATAATCGATTCAAATTTGCACTGTTAAAATTGTAATGTTTGAGTCCATTTCAGTGTGACTTTAAAGGTCGAAGTGTTCGTACAAAATTATATATGTTAAAATCACGTTCTAAAAAGTTTTAAAGGGAAAAATTAAATAATTTTCAACACTTCATTTCACCCTTTTAATTGGGTTTTATATATAATTAATTTGATCCTCCATAATTTCCTTCAGTACCGAATCTTTAATCAGAATGTACCTTCCTTCACTTTTCTCAACTGAGTGCCATAATCTTTGTATTGTACCATCCTTTTTCTTCTTTACTTTTGTACTGAGTTATGTAAAAAGGATATTAAAGTATATTTCTTTTAGTAAAATATTTCCTTTTTTGTGTTGAAAACTTTTAAATTTAAAACTTTGTGTGAAAATATAGTGGTACAATATATATATATATATATATATATATATTAGTATATAGTATATAATTAATATATATATATCATATATTATATATATATATATATATATATATATATATATATATATATATATATATATATATATCATATATATTATATATATATGACATTATATCGCATGTTACTACTGACTCCTGAATTTTTATGCTGAAAAAAGTGGTTTAAAATAAGGAGAGAACAAAGGTTACAATATAATTTTTCCTTTTAAAAAACATTTATATATATATATATAATATATATATATTATATTATATTATATATATATATATTTATATATATATATTATATTTATATATAATAGTATTTAAAAAGTGTGAAGCTTTCAAAAAGACTTTTATAACTGCTCAAATACAAGTTTTTAATAAAAATGTTTTATTCGAAACAAATTCCCTTTAGAAGATCTTCGTCTGAAGATAATAATTAGAATTATGATTATTATTATTATCATTCATTATTAATTATTAATTATTATTCATTATTATTACTATTTTAACATTATTAAATATTTTCATTTTTTTTCCTTTTTTTTTAATTTTAAATTTAAAAAATTTGAAATATTTAAAACAATTTAATTTTCCCCATTATGGGGGCTCGAGCCGACGGGGAACAGAGGGAGGAGCGAAGTCCCACCCATGTCACCGTGAGACCCCGACTCCCTGACCATTCTTTGCGGTTTACCCCTAAGGGTATCCTTTTGTTAAAAAAAAAAGTAAATAAGGGAAATAAAAAATTTTACTTCCCTTTACACTTTGGTATTCCTTTAGCTTTAGCAGGGGACGTGGGTAATAATATAGAGGGGGGCCGAAAGCCCACCACCGGGAATCCAAAAAAATAATATATATATTTAAAAATCAAAAAATCAATTTACTATTTTATATATATATATATATATAAATATATATATATATATATATATATATATATATATATATAATATATATATATATATATATATATATATATATTATATTATATATATATATATATATATATATATATATATATATATAATATATATATTATATGGGGAGACTTAGATAGGGAAGGTTTTGTAAGACATTTGCATGTATGTCATAGTGTGTGGGCACCTATGTACGAGGCAAACTTGCAAGTTCCTGTGTACACAAATAATAACCGTTGGTGAACCTACTTCAAATGTAAAAAACTGTACTGCGGTAGAAATAAATGCTTGGCACTTTCCCCCTCCCCTTCAGGGGGGGAGAAAATGCCAAGTATTTTGAATCTTGACTTGGTGGAGGAGGTCCAACAAGGGCCGAGCCAAGAAAATGATTCGGGAGTATAGAGCTTAGGACTTTTCGATAGCGGGAGAGGTTCATTTAAAGATAGGTTTCTGTGCTCACTATTAATAAAATTTGCTATAAATTTTACGATATTTAAAAGTTAATTTCATAGCTGATTAAGTGTGCCAATTGTCCATTCTATTCATTATAAAAAAAATCCTCATTTGTTTACCTGTCAATATCAATTTATATGTTAATAAACGAATGCATATGAAAGTTATCATCATTTCACACAATCACAGATTTAATTGATTACTCATCATTATGCATTTGATTTGCGTTGTTTAATCTTCGGCTCATATCTATGGTTTGACGCCCTTTTAAACCGTGACTTATATAAAAAACTGATTTGGAGTTTCGATACTGTGGAAAACTGCCGTTTAATCAATCAATTTGTTGAAAACAAAGTCTGGTGTAGTGAAGATATTGGATTAATCAGTGTAATTTTGATATAAATAAACTGTGTGATTCAAATAGCTAACAACGGTGGAAGAAATTAAAAACCAATATAATAATCTTTGTAAAAATAATCAAAATAAGTCATGTTACCAAAATCGGTTGTAACCGAAAAAACCGGTTGCTTACTTCAAATTTTGGAATTTTTCCAAACACCAACGCAAAGTTCCCATCTTAAGCTTAAAAGTTCTGCCTCTTGGCTTGACTCGTTTGGCTTTGACGTCCACAAAAATAGTCAGTTGAATTTGCACCTTTGTTTTAAAAAAAAATGTTTTTCCAACTAAAAGAATGACTCAAAAAAATCCAGCGAGTACTTAAAGAACTCCTTGAAAGGGAAAAGGGGGAAAGCAGACGGCCCTTCTCCTCAAACGGGACATTAAAACCCCAAGAAAGGAGAAGGGGCCATCTGTTTCTTTCTCTTCTCCGAACCAAGTGAGCCTTGAAATGACGGCAGAAACAAATTTCCGGCAAGAAACAAGACCAAGGCGTCATGAATATAAGGTCACCATTAAGACTTAAAGTCATCTAACTTCAGTCAATTACAGTTGGCTTGATTCAATATGATGTTTCATTAGTTGCTTAGCGCTACGCAATGCAAATAATTCAAATAAATCACATCGATGATTTACCCATGAAAGTGTTCGTTTTTTGTTAGCACCCAATTTTGGCCACGCACTTTTAGTCTCAAAATTTCATTTCCACTTCAATTTCCACTCAGAAATGACGCTTATCAACTCCTTTTGGACGATATCGAACAGACCTATCTTCCCGCCCTACGCCAACGGATTCGGGAAATCTTCAAAAAGGAATGCGGCCTGATGAATTCCAAGCGAATACCTCAATAGAGTCATAGATGTTACAAGAATTCGACGTCTTAGAAGGACAATAACTCTAAATTTTGCTACGAACTATTTCCGAAGAACTCCGACAATGTCCAGGAGCGATAATACCACATTGGCTGAGAAATACCATATATCGTATGGTCAAAGTCGCAGATGACTTGTTCAAACTTCATACAAAAATATCGAAAATACCAACAAACAAACACTGAACGACGTAGTGGGATCTGTTGATGCTGTGCGACAACCATCACAGACAAGCGCGGGAAAACAGACTCAGACCTACCGGACCGAGTTCACGTGCGATCCAAGAAAGCACCCTGATCTACCCGACCGATGACAACCAAAGCTTTCGCGCCAGATGGCCCGAGGCCTTACAAAAGCAGTGACAGATGGCAGGTCGAAACACCTGCTGATTCAAGAGTTAACGCCACTCAGCTGGGATGAACATGGAAGGGAGAGTTAGCAATAGAAATTCATAGGTCGAGCTTATAATGCATTCACTAACGTTTTATTGCCTGCTCAAGACGTGTTCTTACCATTCGCGTTTCTCATCGAGGGTACCGTTGTGAAAGTAGTTCACAACTTCCTGGGGCCACAAATGAATGTTCTCTTTATATCCATTACTTTATTGATCAATGCCGCTGACAGCCCAACCGAAATGTCTCTCAAGCTTCGGAAATATGACGACTGTTGGCTCTACCATCTGACGCAGCCGTGAGATCTGTCTAGCGTCACATAGAAAAAGTCCTTTCACCAAACAGTGCAAGTTATCAACTCCTTCTATAATGGTGAAAATGTTGTTTAAAATAAACTCAGCACATTCAAGTTACTGGTAATAATATATAATATAATAATATAATAATAGATAATTAATATATAATATATAATAATAATAATATAATAATAATTAATAAAATAAATAATAATAAATAATAATAATAATTACTTAAATAATAATAGTATATAGAATTATAATTATATATAATAATAATAATATCAATAATAAAATTAATATAATAATTTATATTATAATAATTAATATAATTAGTAATAGATAATATAATATAATAATCATATTGACATAAGAAACATTAAAATAATTGATATTACACAGTACTCCATACTACCAATTTCCTATGAATTTACTATCAATAGGAAATAGAGTGAAATAAGTTCCGAAAGATAGAAATCGATTAACCCAGCTTGTTTCGTTATAGAAACATATGTAATCTTGATATTGTAAAAGGTTTGCATGCACCTCTCCAAAGGATAGAGGATCTTTCCATGAAGAAGTAGTAGTATTATGGTGAATAAAAATATTCCAATTAAAAAAGATGTTATATTAAATTGAACTTCTATTTGCAAAGAAAGGGGAAATTGTTGATGGTCTTGAACATATATTTGGTAAGTGTACAAATTGTTAATAATTTATATGTTAGCTACTTTATGCGCATTCCGTGGGACTATATTTTTTTAATCAATTCATTAAATGGATGTATCTGGTTTAGGGCCCCTATGATGGAAATTGCTGAGCACGAGAAAGTCGTTGTCAAACCCAGCTGTTTTGGGACTGTAAACGACCGATGTATGTTACAGTGGATATGTTACAGCGTGTTGGTAATAGACAGGAGGACTTTGTGGGAGTTGCGACTTGAGATTATATAGGGTACTGCCCTATTAAATAAAGTAGACTACTGGTCGACTGTGGGGTCTGAAAAAATATGGCTGGGAACGCTTCTGCAAATAGGCAAGGACCCACTAGGTATATGCTGGCTGCCAACTATTCAAAAATTGCTATTTATGAATTTAAAAACTAGTTCGATTTGACTTAATCAGGTATCAAAGTTTCCTATCCTGGAACGAAGAAATAGAAATATTGAAACAAAAATTTGCATATTATATGTTTAAATAATTTTGAAATGGGCTAGTATTTCAAGCATGCTATATTGATAATTAGTGGTTCGACAATTAAAACGATAAAAGAAATTTTAGTAGAAAATGCAATTTACTTAAGTATGCGCATCGAAAATTTTTCTCTTCTAATCTGTCACTTCACTCCTCCCCTTATTACCTCTGTGCATGTTTCTAACGTAGTCTTTTTCTTTTCAAAGACGGTATTATGATTTATACGTTATTTTTTGTAACAGTCAAAACGAAATATTCATATGAAAATTAAGACTTACTTTAGATTCAGTAACAAAATAAGATGTATAAAATATGTATTAAATGAATGCACAGCCTTAATAGGTAAGGACGGTCTTGTAACTACTGACGAAGAAACCACCTCTACCTGAAAAGGATTTTCGATTGAACTATGCAATACTCATATCCCTTATCATGTACATAGCCTCAAACCCGTGTATCCTACAAGTTAATGCTCACTTGAGTTGAATTATAATAATTCATTGGCCACGTGTTATTGGGGGTACGATTCCCCTGGTCTTTATCATTGTCCGTTCTGATGAAGCAGTCACAATAAAGTGAGAATGTATTCGATTTAGGAGAGCTAATAAAGAGCAGTTCGAGATCGTATTGGCTTACCCTCCTCACAGGAAGTGCAATGTTACGTTGAAGGGGAGGCAAAGTGTTCTCACGTCTGGACTAATCTCAAGGCTAACTACGCCGGTGCCGTTATCTCCAGAACAGGCGAAAATATAACTTTATATAACTTCGAATTTGAACTCTAGCTATCGGGCTTTGCCATTGGTTAGGTTTCATACATTGTATATTTCAACATTCATCGATTTCTCACCCAAGAGTCTTAACACTGTGTCTCATGATGACATCTTGACTTTTACCAAACAACAAGACAGACACAAAGTTATCCGTTTCGAACAGGTGTTTCTAAAGACTACATTAATTGAATATCAGTCTTTAACCCCACAATGCAATATCGGCGCTACAAGATCGCATATGGATATTACGATAATGAAGAAGGACATAACCTCTCATTATGAAAAAGTATCAATACTCCCTAAACCAAAAAGAGCAGAGAAGTGAAGAGGCTTTCTTTGGAAAAATAGGCTCTACCGGCGCTTTACAGCGATTTACAAAGTAAGCCCACGCACGGCTTACTGAAGCGGAATCATGTATGAAAGCGTCGTATTACTGGAAACCCGCGGCAGATACACTGTAAAGCTTCCTGAAGTGCTTAGAAGGCGGTAAAAGCATGCGACAACCCTTGCTTCCCAAGGGCGCGTTCAAGCACTGTTCAAACTATCGATACACTCCTTACTGACGTAGCAGGCGCAGTATGTCAAATTCTTGCCGACTGACGAAGGAGGACGCCAATCGCAGTTCCTTAGCACAATATAGCGCCAGTTAACAGCAAATTGATCAAGCTAACGATTACAAGTCTGTTTAAACAAGATTTTCATATTAATATGGATGATTTACTCGCGGGTAGAACTTGACGGTTCAATTAACAATCGCGGGGAACGTTTGCAAAACTACAATAGGATCAAAGTGCTTGCAAATTCAAATAAAGAAAATACGGTTTTGAACTTATTTGAACTGCTCCAAAGTTCGCGGATCTGTGGGAATTGAATTACGAAAAAGACAAATCCTTTATCTGAAAAGAACAAGATTACCTACTAAACAACAAACTTAGAAAATGATGGTGAAAGATTGTTGCAATCGAAGCAAAGAAGAATTAAAGGAATTCAAAAAAGGGGGTACGGGCTACGTAACCGATCCAACAAAGAACTGGGATGGTCATCGACGAGTGACAGCCAATCAGAACGCAAGCTCAAAAATACTGACAATTGAACTGAAATTTAGGCGCATTTTATATACGCTACGCATTACGAACCGCTTCACCAAACTTGAAGCTGACTGACATCACCACCATACCGATGAATTCCTACGCGTGCCGAAGTTATAAATTCCAAAGAAAGAAAAGATTTGGGCTCTTTAAAAAGCCTCAACCAAAATACTTTGAATATTTCGCATTCCATGAATGAGAAATTCGAGAATTTTGACAAAAATAATACAACTATCGAAGAATAGGAATAGCATTGAAACTTTTTTTTACAAAAATGGAGAAGATCGTTTAATGAAGAAAATAAAGAAATAAAAATAAATGATGATTTAATTGAATAACAAAGGACTTAAAATATGACAACAAAGTTTGCAAAGTGAAGCGCATGTTAAAACTGAAAAAGATTTCCGCAAAGAAATAGGATTATAATGAGATAGAGCAGAAAACAAACAAACTAGGATAATACGATATACAATCGATATATTATTCGATAAAGAAGAGCCATTATATTATAAAAACAAACATTTGTTCAAAAAATAGAAAGAAGTCCATTTATATGTTGATGTTTTCTTAAGTTATGCCAGAATTATCCTCTCAGATACCTGTGTGGATAATATCATCCGCATGACACACCTTCATGGTCATTTAGGTATCTCACGATGTCTCACCGTTATAAAAGCAGATTTTGTATTTCAGAGCATGCAAAGAAGGGTTAAGACTATCGTCAGGGCGTGTCCCCAATGTCAAATAGCTAAAGTCAGGAGAAAAATACCTCTCAAGGATATGACAAAGAATAGTGAAAGTATGATATAAATCAGAATCATCCCCCACACAGGATAACCCGAGTCACTTGATTTACAAGATCGCGGAGGGAAAATTTACACTTCAAACCAACTTAATTTGAGAGTTTGTATGTAGGTCCTGGGTATACCTCACGCGACTACGAGCTCGTACAACCCCCGTTCAAATGGAAAGAGAGAAATTACAAATAAAATGATCATAAACAGCATTAGAACCATGTTGGCGGAATCTGGAATGGAAAGTCAACTATGGTTAGACGTGTTACACTTCGTCCTCTTCGCCCTTCGTCTTGCTCCTATCTCAGAGAGTGGGTTTGC
Organism: Trachelipus rathkii; assembly: GCA_015478945.1. Classification (NCBI taxonomy): domain Eukaryota; kingdom Metazoa; phylum Arthropoda; class Malacostraca; order Isopoda; family Trachelipodidae; genus Trachelipus; species Trachelipus rathkii. The sequence goes on from JABUQX010018419.1 coordinate 87,483, forward strand.
CCCAGTACAACTCTATACGGGGCCAGGGATATAAACATTACTGAGCGCGTCTATTAATATACAGCGGAACAACTACCGGAGCATGTCATCCGATCCGCAGGTTTGAAAAATTGCAGGATTGATGGCAGCGACACCTAACGATCAGTTGGTGAGAAACAGGGAAGTGTGTTATCTATCCGAAGACACTTGGAAAGAGCCAAGTCTATTGGTAAAAGATCAACCTACACGGTTGGAAGCTAGCCCCATAGTACCAAGCGGACCCTACACAGGTGGTAAAAATAACATAATAGTAATGCTTACATATAAAAGGGGACAAAGTGTTCTTGAAAATTCTAAGAAGGATGTTTAATATTCTACGTCTAGTTCCGAATGCTTCTGATAAAAAGAAAAACACAAAATAAAGGAAATTGAGGAAGGAAGTGGGAGACGAAAGTAAATCTCTTGAGAAAGAAAGAGTGAAAGACGATGTGTGGGTAATTGAATACGAGAACAGAATATTGTTAAAAGTGTTAATTTATTCATATTTGTACGTTCCTTTCCCCTTTCCGAGTAGCTATTTTCAACTGTTCTTCCTTTACTTTCTTTAAATTTACTTGATATATTCAGAATGAGGATGAGAAATATCTGTTGGAACATAACAAAGGCTACTCACCCTGGGTTATGAGGCGATTTTCTTTTCATACTCCAGTACCAAAAATTGTGGGGAAAATACAGAAGGCAGGTTTTGTAGACATTTGCATCGTATGTATGTGTGTGTTGACCTATATACGAGGCAAAACGTTGCAAGCTTCCTGTGTACCAATTAATAACGTTGGGACACCTACTCTTAATGTAAAAACTGTAACTGCGATAGAAAAAATGAGGCACATTTCTCCCCCCTTTCGGAAGGAAACAATGCCAAGTAGTTTGAATCTGCATTAGGTGGAGGGAGAGGCTCCACCCAAGGGCCCGGAAGCCAACGAATGATTCGGGATATAGTTAGGACTTCGAGTACGGAGAGGTCATTTAGAGATAGTTCTGTGGCTCACTATTAAATATGCTATGAATTTACGATTATTTAAAGTGTAATTCATAGGCTGCATTAGTGTGGCAATGTCATTTTCTCTTGCTTTTATAAAAAGTTTTACTTAAAATGTATTCAATGTTACTGTTTTAAGTAAAATGGTAGTTTGAAGTTATGCCTCATTCAATCACAGATTTAATTGATACTTATTCATTGTTAATTTAGATTGCCTGTGTTCTATCTCTGAGCTCATATATATCATTATTATATATATAATATATTATATATTATTATATATAAGTAATAATATAAGTATAGTATATATATTAGTATTATTATATATAATTATTATATTATATTTATATATATTATATTATATATATTACTATATATATATATATATTTAATATATGTAAAAGAGACCAATATTACATTGTTTAACAGCCTCCACAATTTTTCAACATAAAAACTATTTTCTTAAGTAGCTCATTTGTTTAAAAAAACCTTTCATAACTGCAAATATTCTCATATTTTGAAAAATCTCGCGCTGGAGTAACAGTAAAATAAAGCCATATATATATATATATTATTCATATTATTATATAGATATAACTTATATATATATATATATAATATATATATATATATATATAATAATAATATATAATAATATATTTTATATATTTTTATCTATATAATGATATAATTATGATATATAATATATTAGTATTTAAATACATTAATCGCGTAAGTACACATACTAGCTCAACTTAACTTAGATCAATAACAAATTTATCTTTAAATAATACTTTGAATCGAGCGCAAGCTATATTTTGATTGTTTATCAGCTGATTCGCAAACTTGCTTGGAATTAACACCTTTTATTCTTTTATTTTTTGCATAAAAGTTAATTTAGCTCGATCTTGCCTGCAACATACTCTACTCTTCGTGTCCTTTTCTCCTCTCTCTCTTTCTTTTTTTTTTTCACTCTTTTTACTCTCTCTCTCTCTCTCTCTCTCTCTCTCTCTCTCTCTCTCTCCTCTCTCTCTCTTCTCTCTCTCCCTCTTCTCTCCCTCCCTCTCTCTCTCTACATGTCTTGCTTTCTCTCTCTCTCTCTCTACTCTCTTTTCTTCTTCTCTCTTTTCACCTTCTTCGTTTTGATTTTTGCTTTGGAGGTCTTAGTGATGCTCTTAGTATTTAAATTAGGCAAATTTTAGATACCATATTCGTCAATGTATTTCCTAAGAATGAAACGTTAGATAAAAAGGTGTTGTATGTTCTATTATATATTATATATATATATATATATATATATATATAATAATACACATTAACAAATTGATAATATTATCAATATATTGAATATACTAATACTTGTATATACTCTATATATAATTATCATATTTATTATATTATATAATATATTATAGATTATATTATATAACCTGAAATTATTATATACTTAAGTATACGTATCTATTATACATAGACTTCCCTCTACTTTAAAATTCAAGCAGTTATAGAACATATATATTCTATTTATATAATATGAATATTTCAACTAAATTAGCACAGTCTAGTGTTTTTTGTTATATTATCTCTCCAATTTGTCCGCTGTAACACGATTGCCTTGTCTGCACTATGATATTTATAATCGATGAGTTCTTCTTTGGCAGATTAAGACACTGATCCAATTAAAATACTTCTTAATGCAGAGACAGTCATAAACTGAACGATATTTTTGTTAAATTTTCGTTATCTATTTTATTTTTTGTCTTAAAGATGAAATATTATTATAAAGTAGATAAAAGTTGAAGCAAGATTTGTACGTTTTTTTCATTGACACAAATCCTCATTCATCTTTATTATTATTATTATTATTATTATTATTATATTATTATTCACTTAATTCGTATCTGATTATATTATTTATAATGTATTCATCTCCTTATATTATTATTATATATTCTTATTACTTATCACTATTTATTATATTTATATTATTATTATTATTATATCTTCTTATATTTTCTTTATTATTATTATTATTATATTTTATTATTATTATTATTATTATTATTATTATTATTATTATTATTATTATTATTATTATTATTATTATTATTATTTTATTTTTTTTATTATTATTATTATTATTATTATATTATTATATCTATTATTATTATTTTCTTATTATACTATTTTTTTATTCTTTGTTAATGTTTTATTATATTCTTATATTATTTCATTATTATAATTTTATTATTATTATTATTATCTATTTTATTATTATTATTATATTTGTATTATTATTGTATATTATTTGATTTTAGTTACTTCCTTATCTTTGATAGATTTGCTTTTATTATAGTTGGTTTATAAAATTTATTTCATCAGTGTTTCTATATCAGGGTTATTAGGTTATATTTGCCTCTAGTCCATCTTTTCCGAATTTTGACTTTCTGCTATATTATCATAAGATAGGAGTTTGAAGCTATAATTTCTAACTCATATTCCCGGGTATGGTAGCGCTTATAACAAATTTAGATTCCCTAATAATTATTTCCCTTTCATGGGTATATAAACTAATATGTATATTACTTCGTATATATATATTATATTATTATTTATTATAAGATCCTTGGGCTTAGATGCATCATATATCCTTAGAGTGTGGATCTCCCCTGATATCTTATTGATAATTATACAGGAGGAACTGCCTGTACTCTGCTCAACTACGTGCACCCTCCTCATGTTTATAAGACAGCTCATTAACTCGCGATGCTCGAATCCGTCATACTCTCTGCCTTCATTTTCATATATACTATATATATTTATATTCTATATATATATAATAATATATTATATATATATAATATATATATATATATATTATATATATATATATAACAATATATTATATATAATATATAAAAATATATAGTTATATATATTTATTAATTATAGGCGCTATTATAGTGTATATATATATATTACTAATTATATAGGGTTAACTTTATTATATTATATAATATAAATTATATATATTATATATATATTATTATATATATTATTCTATATATTATAATATATTTAATATATATATTAATAATATAAGTAATATATAGAAAGTTACGGCCTTATTTATCGCTATAATAGCACGCTATTAATAATAAATATTAAATATATATATATATATATAATATATATATATTTATATATATATATATATATATTAATATATATATATAAATTTTTTATATATAGATATATATATATATAGTATATATATTATACATATATTATATATATAATTATATTATTATATATATATTATATATATATATATATCATGTATATTCATTTATATATATATATAATATTTATAATATATAATATATATATATATTACTATATATCTTATATATATTATATATAATATATATATATATACATATCAAGTATATTCAAGGGCGCGGCTTTACGGGACTGCACAGGAAGGCCGTGGCCTCCTTCTAAAAAAAATAAAAGCAATTAATGTAATAAATAATTCAAATTATTATTTACTACTATTAAATATGTTTACATGTTATACAAGAACGCTGAATTTTACATTAAGATCATTTATTCTCTTGCGAACATTATTTTTTCGTAGGGATCATTGACTGGAGGAATTTCGATTTTTGCCCCAGGAAAGCATAATTATAATGCTTTCAAACATGTTGTCATTGCAACGTAAAGAGACCTATATTTCTTGTATTTTGATCTATTTTGCTGATTCTGCCCGAAAGATCTTCCTCTCGACAGTCATAAATACCTCCCAAAATTTGACCAACTCTACTTATAGTGAGAGTTATTCCCGCTATTGCAAATAAATATAAACAAATAAGGAAAATATTTTTTTATTAAAAAATATTAATTAAAAAAACTTATTTAATATTATACTTTATTAATATATTATTATATATATTATTATATATACTATTTATAATATATTATATATATATTATATCATATATATATATTTATAATATTAGAGAAGAAGAGAGAGGAGGAGAGAGAGAGAGATGAAGAGAGAGAGAGAGAGAGCAGAAGAGAGAAGTTATACTAAAATTTGATTATCATTGAGACGGATTGCCAGGTGTAAAAGCGAGGAAAAAGGCGTCGCCAAGATTGGAAGGAGTCATTGCGGGCAACGCTAAGTTCGGCACCGAGAATTTTAACGTGTCGATTAGAGCTGTATTTGGATCCAGCCTGGTGTCATCAGGTCTAGGTTTAACTCTTAAACTCGCAAGCTAATAGAGCCATCCTCCTCATGATGAACTGTGTTGTCCAATCCATTAAAGAATTCATACGTCGGTTTTTGATATTCTGAAATTATGAACTACGATCGAAGAATACAGGGAATGAAGAAAAATAAGGAAGAGGAAACAGAGAAGTGAAGAAAAATTACGAGAAATGAAAATATGAATATTATTTGCTCATTACATAACGTCTACATACTCCTGTTCTTATAAATTTTAAAGGAGATTGTTATTTGAACAAGTATTTATTATAGAGATTCGGCATAGAGATAGCAACTAATTAACAGTATCTATTACTCAGGAGATATCCCAGGTTGCTTCGAAATGCATGATACTTAGTGCGTCGGAATGATGCGTTCAAAACGAATTGGAAACACAGATTAATAATCGTGTTCTCTTGCCTGCCTAGAACCAAGTTTGAATAGGTTTAACCTCGACTAAAGTTGGAATTATGAAGTATCACACTTATTCGGGATTTATGATGGTTATTAAGTATTGCATTTTAAGCAAATGTTAGTAGTAAAAGAATTAAAAACGTTTGTTCTGGTATCTACTCGATTTTGTCCTCAATTTATGACTTGTTTACTGTGAATTATTGCATATTTACTTATCAGTGTCCGAAATTAACAGTTATGGCTGTTATTTGACGTTAATTTCTCGTTGCTATTTATTTATTCCTTAGGTCTCCACCGAACATACCATGAATTAAGTGGAAGTCTGGATTACCGTGTAAGGAGTTGGTGCATTTTAAAAGGAATAAATAATTGTAACACTTAATTTATTAATTTCGTATAAGTAGATTCATCCTGAGTACGATATTTAATATCTGATATATTAGGGGGTATAATTATAAAAGTTTAAAATATGCAAAGTAAAATTGTGTTGTGTTAAGCACAATCATATTTTAGATGATCAGTATATATAAAGAAAATCCTATTGCCTTGTTTTCTCCTTGTTTTGTTGTTTTAAGTGATGAGTTGGTTATCACTTCGATTGAATCGATTATTTGATTCTATTACAGAATCTAACAGGATTTAAAAAGGAAACAGTCAAGATATTACATTATATATTATATATTATTATATATATATATATCAGATATAATATATATTATATATTATTATATTATATATTAATACTTATATATATTGTATATATAATTATATATATATATATATATACTAATATATATATATATATATATTATTATAATATATATATTATTATATATATATATTATATATTATATAATTATTATATATATCATATATTAATATTGACGAGTGCTTCCCCATGTTTTCGGTTCACGAGCCGCCACTGATAGTAATATATATTTTTTATTATTTATTTATACATATTTATATATTATATTATATATTTATATATATATATATATTTATATATAATATATATATATTTATTATTATTATACATATATTATAATATATATAAATTATATATATTATTTTATTATTATTATATATATATAATATATTTAATATATATAAATATTATATATATATGTGTGCAGCAGAGTCATTTTTTCCGCGGATCGGATGATGGATGTTTGTAATATTATATATTAATATATTAATTATATATACTAAATTATTTAATTTCTATATATATATATATTACTAATATTTTTATCATATATATATATAATTAATATTATATAATATACTTATATAGTATTATATATATCATATATGACCTAATATATCTCAGGTTCTAGTCCACAATCTATTTAATATATTGTTCCAGGGTGCCGGGTGCGGACCGGTCAACTCAAATGTAGCCACTAACCTCTTCCCCAACTACCCATAATTAAAGAAATTCATACATGGCATATATACCTTTTGTGCACATAGTAGGTGGAAATCAAACATATAGGGAAGGTTGTGCTTGAGAAACATCAATTTTTACCTTTTGTTGAGAGTCTGTTTCCATTTTTCTAATCATAACTAGCTCCAGCATTGCTAAATACTCTCTCACTTTAATAACACTAGGTTGAGAGGAACAGGCCAAAGTATTTCCTATGTAGTTTACTTAGCGTGTGGTAACATTTTGATGCTTCACTCCACCAACTGATAGGCTCATCATTTTTATTTTATCGTTTTTCAATCGTTTCAATCATTTGAACGTTATATGACTTTGGCAATGCGTGTGTTTCTTCATTCTACTTTAATGTAGAATTCTTCTGTGAGAATCTGTAAGATTATTACTGTACTAAGGCAATTGCTTTCTGTCAAGTTCGTTTTTTCCTTTTAATGGGTGGCGAATTATAGACTGTTCGGATTGAAGTTTTTCAACTGCAAACACAAAAGCTTACGATAAAACTGCTCCAATATTGGTGCTTTACAAAATCGTTTCCATAATATACGGATCTAGTACGGTGCAACTATTATGAAGGTCATCTAATTATCCACAGACCAGAAGCTTTTGTTCTAGCTCGTAGTTTATTCATCTTTCATTTCTTGTTTAAACCCCGTCATCATCTTTCAATTGTGATGGTTCAAATACTATCTCTTAGCTGTTGGATTGAATTTCATAATCTGAGATAGAGCTAGTGGCGCTTAATTTTTTTAGGGAGATCCTAATTCGATATGTGACTCTAGTGTGACTCAGACTGTATGAACTATCATGCTGTGGAGTCATAGCTCATCTCACACCAGCTGGCCGTCAGTCCATGTCCACCCATTCTAAAGTTGACGTTAAGAATTCTTTGATGTACCTTTATTATAAATTCTTTACTTCAAATTCTACAATAACTTATCCGCGCAAGGTTCACGCAGGCAACGCAGCGGATGCAGAGCTGGAAGCGGACGGATCTTTAATACATAGCGCGATACTCCGCCGGTGCGAATGATGCGATTGAGTGACGCTTTACTATGCATCGTAATAATAATATATATATATAATTATAATATATATATATTATTAATATATATAGCCATATATATATACATATATATATAATAATATATTATATATTATATATAATATTATAGCTATTATATATATCATATATAATATATATATATATATTTTTATAATATATACATATAATACTATTATAGAGCCCTTGTTATGTCTTTTCAAGACCCTCCGTCGTTATTGATTTTTTTTTTGTTTTTTTCTATTGCTAGGACTGATACCTAGAACGTGAATTCATCCAGTGCGTGATTTACTGATTCCAAAGTTCAGAAATCGTTTTAAGATTAATTATTTAAATAATCATCATTTTTATCAATTAACATTTAAAAAATGAAATATCTCGAAAGTACGGACACTTTACAGAAAAACCATTGGCCATACTATTGAAATCAGCGTATAAGCTATATATAACATGTTAAAAAAAAAAAAAAAAAAAAAAAAAAAAAAAAAAAAAAATATTAATTTTCATAATGAATTCTCAGATAAAGTACGACCGAACTTACGAAAAGAACCATACATATTTGGACTCAGCGTGTAAAAAGTTTATTACAAAAATGTATAAAAAGAATAAGTTAAAAAATTAAAGTTAGCTCGAACCGACGGGGACAGAGGGGGGACGTTGTTCGTACCTCGTAGGGGAAGCGGCGGAGGACCGCCGCGACACCCAATCCACAGAGGCGGGGGGTTACCGGAGACCCTCCGTGAGGGCGGGATAGTCCTTACCTGGTCGTTCTCGTCGAAGGCCGACCAGAGACCCGACTCCTACCATCTGTGCGGTTTACCCTTGGTATTTCCTTTAGTTAAAAAAAAAGTAAAAAATAAAATTAAACTGCGAAAGTCGTAAAACGTAAACTGGGTCTATATATTTTTAACTCATGTTTTACACCCCTTAATTGACTTGTTAGGTCATTATTACTAGAAATATATATCAAAAAAAAGACAAAAAAAATCAAAATGACGGAGTCGTAAAAAATAAAGGTCTAATATTATTATATTTAATAATATTTTGTATATAATATATATATAATTATATATATTTAATAATAATATGTTATTATTCATATATATTATTATTATTATTATTATACATATATATTATAGGCTATCATAATATATATACTAAATATATATATATTATTCAATCGGCAACCACCCCTCTTGGCTGCCTCGGGTATTACTATTCCCGTTGTTTCGTGTTAGGTTGTACCCGAAGGTCAGGAAAATTCGGCTGGGTCATTATGTTGTTAGCTAGGCTACCCTCTACGCTTAACCGTCCACAACTTAAATTTTCTCTAAAGCCTTTGATTTTTACCCTTGATGCGTTAAATTAGTGGTTTTCAATGCGGGAACCGCGTTTCCAAGGTCATCGACCTCGTTCGACAAGTTTGCTGTCCAGCATCTGACACTTGGTCATGACCTGGACTTCGGAGGAGTTTGGTACATTGGTCTCTAATGAGCTGAGCGTTTCGACAAGGTCGAATACCATTTCGGCAGGCTCTGGCGCTCTGTGAAGGAAATGCCAAGTCATGTCGGTAGTTGACTTTGAAATTTACAGCACATAGTTAGATTTTGATACTTGATGTGTCAAAGTACTGGTTTTATGAGGTAAGGAACAAGTCTTATAAGCCACACTTTCCCCCTCAATTCTAGAGGAGTTCTAGTTGTGTTCCCCGTCAAACTTGCTCTCTCCAGAGCTTTTGGCGTCAGCTAACCTGAGCCGAAGTTTAACGCCGCTACTCCTATGCGTGCGGTGTCCGAGCCACCAAATAAACGCCTTAGGACAGATGAAAAAGTCAAATAAGCCGACAGGACCGAGAGTATGGAATCGCGAAGATTGAGAGAAGAGGCGGGCCTTAGTGATCATTGCTTGCCGAAGCATGGCCGGAGCCGGAGCCGGAGCGGCCGGGCCGGAGCCGGAGCTGGAGTCGGAGCTGGAGCTGGAGCCAAAGCCTGAAGAGAAGGAGAGAGTGCGTAGTAGAGGTAGATGTAGAATGGATGAAGAAGAAATACGAAGAGGTCTACTATGACTGAGCAAATGAGCTTTTGCCGTAGCGTTGTCGAGCCGGTTGCTGGATTCTGGTGCGGTGCTGAGTTAGCAAACTATTCGCCTAATAACACAATGATTTGACATCATGTTATTCATTCACAAGACCGTTAAAACTCGTATTATACAGTGTTTACGTCTCTGTTAACCTGAGCACCCCCAGGAGGGGTCCCAGAAGAAAAAACAGAGACTTAGCAGAAGAGAAATGCACAGAGTGCATGAGAGAAGATATGACAGGGAGGACGATTCCAGAAGGAATCAGAATTAAGATCCTCCCAATATCGAAGATGGGAATCGAACACACCAAAACAGTTTTCACCTTAAAACTGACATGATTATTTAGTATTATATATAATAATATATATATATTATTATTATATATATATATTAACTATATTAATATATATATTATATATATTATATTATATATCTATATATATATATATATATATATATTTATATATTATATATATTTATAATATATATATATATATTATATTATATTGTATATAGTATATAATATATAATAATATATATATATATATATTAAATACTATATATATATATATATCAATATATATACTTTATATTTTTATATTTTTTTTTTGTTATTATACATTGCCACCACTCAACGGGCTGAGCCCTTGTCAAAGGAGGGCGCAGGCATAAGAATAAGCGCGAAAGCCCAGCCAAGCCCAAACTTCTCAACTCAATCTCTTCAGACGAGCGCACAACGTGGGTTTAATAGAGAGGAGATTTATTACAGTTAGAAAAAACAGAACGATGGCACATGCGAGGTTCCACAGACACAGAGTGGCTGGGAGAAGTAAGGATGGAACCAAAAACGACATCGACGTCTGGGATTTTCAATGCTCACGCAAAATTCTTGACGACGGACATCCTGGCACCCCTTGTATTTGCGGGCGACGGGCTAATAAGGCTGGTGCCGGTTACGCCAACTGCTCCTGGCATTCTCCTGTGTGTTAGTACCTATAGAAAGAGATAATAGTGCAGACGTCTACGTCTGCGCAGCTAGAAGATTCAAGAGAGTTAGGGAGATGGCTCGGGCAGTTGAATAAAGCTTTAGACTCTTAGATCAACTCTAATTCCAACAGCAAGGTTACGAGATTGATTGCGCGTTGCCCCGAATGTAGCACAGGTACTACTCAAACAAGAGCGAATAAGGGTTTTAATAACTTACTGGAGTAGCTGTGCTGAAGAAAAAATTCCCGCATCCTGACACCAGAAATCCCGTTTCTGCAAGGCCACACTTTTAAGCACACCGTTATGATTGAAGTTTCAGATTCAATGTTTTGTGTTTATGTTCAGACCAAGAATTTTCATGTTCGTCAAAGAGGGTGAGACGTTAGAACCGGCGAAAAAAATAGGAAAGTTAGGTATGTGTTTTTGACGAGGGAGATGTAAAGTAGTTGAGTTTTCATAGAGTTGAATCCTTTCACAATTGGGTGGCCCACCCGGGAATCCCATCCCAGGGTGGAGACACGTTTTTAAGTCACACAAACCATCCCGGAGATGATTTAAGTCACTAGCTTTCCTCATCTCGCGTCCTTTTTTGTCCCGTTAATGTTTATAAGGGTTACTAGACTCTACCATTTAGTCTGAAATTTGATAGAAAGGTATAGTTGGAATACTTAAAGTTAATTTTGATAAAAGAATCCCTGCTAGCTGGTGTCTGAGATAAATTCAGGATATAGAGAGTTGCGATGGTGTATGATTACGTACGTGGAGCGGCATTACTTGGAGCGAAAACTTCTGACGAATTGCATTTATGTCTATAATAGTTTTTATCTGTGTGTGAAAACTTCCTGTTCTCTCTCTCTCTCTGCTCGTGTTTCTATTCTGAATGAACTACAATATTTTTATTTCTTGCGGCATCCTTCTTTAGGTTTTCCAGTGGTATTATTTGCCACCTGATTTTTTTTTAGGCTTAATTCCTGTATCTCTTATTTTTGCAACATCCCTTGATTATTTTGGGAACCCTAGTTTTTTGTTGCATATTCTCAACGAGCGTGTGGTCCGGAGTTTCGAGTGTGTGTGTGTGACGATCTGTCCTCCGCCCTTAATTCTCTTGTCTTGTGATCCAAACCTTTGGTGCTTTCCACTTGGGTCAATTTGGATCCACAAGCCGTAATCTATATTTCGTGCCGACCCATAATTTGCAACCCTTATTTTCTGTTCGGATCCGATATATATACAGGGCTGCAATATTTTGCTATCCGCAAATTTTCTCGGTCACCCTTGTGTATTCTTACGGTTGACATTTGAGACCTTGATTTTGGTCAACCCTTTCGTAGAGGTTGCGTCCGACGGTGCGCTTAAAAAGAGACCGTCGTGACGGTCTCTCCCCCCCCTTATTTTTTGACACCCCCCCCAACGCCCTTTATTGGGGCTAACGCCCTTTTTTTTGGATTCGTCCTTTGCCTTGATGATTTCGGTCATGGCCTGAATATATCATTTCTCTCTCCGTCAATGGCAGAAATCTCGAGGACCAACTTTCCTTCAGAGGTCACTGGTATCGGGATGGGATCCTCGGATGTACGTGACAGGACTCTCATGCTTTGCTCGTTATATTCCAGGTCAATCTCCCGTGTCGATCTTGCTACTTGCTTAGTAGGGTAAACTGTACTAACCTTAAAGCAGTCAATTGTACAAGGTACGCTCTAGTACTTTATGGATCTATGACCTAATATTTCCTCCGCGGGGTCACACAACACCCAGCGCGATTACAACCACCGACACCCACTTACTTTGTGCTCCTCAGCTTTGATGGCGTCAACTTGTTGATGCTCGAACTTTTGGCACCCAGGTTCTTGATCCCCAGCTTCTAAATGACTTGCCTCAGCGTTATATGATTGCTATAGCCCTTCAACTGTTTAGTCTGCCCACGTCTTAATGACTTTAAGCGATTTGATGGTCTATTTGCATGGTCTTAATCCTTGTGTGCGCTACTTTGGATGAAGCCATTCATCTTTGATTGACTCCAGCTTATTGATGGAGTCTCAGCTTTTGCGGTTCATAACTATTGATGGTTCTCCAATCACCTATAATCAAGGTATTCTAGTGGTATTGTTCTATTGGGTTCTACGTTTAGCTGTCTAAGAGTATTACTGGTCTCGAGATGTGATGTGCCACGTGTTGTGCCAATGGCGAGATGCTAAATGTTTAGTGCCAATGTAGTGCCAAAGTGATGTGCCCATAGTGCAACTCTTGATGTGCGCCCATAGTGACAACTTGAGTGCACAACTTTGGTTTTTCCGCGTCGTCATGTCTGTCCTTTTCTAGACCTCCCCTGAGCCTAGAGAATTTTCATTTATGTGGTCTTGTTGTCTACGCCCTAGTCTTATTATATAGGCTATTATGGATAATACAATTCTTGTGCTTGTATATCACCAACGTGGCGTTAGGATGATTTCCTACTATAGTTAGTCTTCTCTAACACTCATGCACGACTTAAGACTTATACTATGTTAAAGAGCTTCAGCATTTGAGCAAGTGATCGCAACTGTGATTCCTCGAGTCCGCGTCCGCAGGTGAGCCCCGCCGCGAAACCGCCGCACGTGCGCCGCAGGCGCGCAAATATTACGCCCGTAGACCGCCACCAGCAGTGCGGCCGCAAGCGCGCCTATTACCCGCAAGCCGAACGAGACAAATGTGATAGTTCAATGTTAACTTGTCAAAGATTTCTTTCAATATACTACACTGGTCATTTCATTTTTATACAATTGTTTCGATATTTTATTTAAAACATTATTTACCATACTTCAAGCAGTTAATCTATAATCAATAGAGTGTTACTAGCACCAGAAGAATTAAGTGATGCGTTTGTCTTTACTGACTTCTGCACTTAACTTCATGTTTTTACTGCTTTAACTCATATGTTTTACTGCCTTAACTCATATATTATTACCATTAAATACCTTAAGCAGTAAATCAGTAATTCAATTAGATAGGTGATCTTTACATAGCAACAAAAGGTTAGTATGCTTTTGTTTACTGCTTATCATTTTTAATGGCTTGTACTCGCATGTTTACTGCTTTACTCATATATTTTAACGAATTACATCCTACATTAAAGCAGAATCGTCAAATCAATAGATGTGTTTACTTAGCACCAAAGGGATTGTATCGCTCTTTGTTGTTTATGGCATTCAATGCTTAATTCATTATGCCTTTACTGCTTTACTTCATATGTACTGCTAACTGTTTAACTCAATACGTGCTGAGCCACTCCATATATTTGATTAACACTCCTTTTTTCTTTCTTATTTTTTATTTTGTTTTTAGATATTTTTATTTATATATCTTATTTATATTCATTATTATTCTATATTATTTTTTTTATTTAAAAAATTGTATTGTAAGAAAAAAACATCCACAGAGTTTCTGATATATAAACATTTTATTCTTAATAAATTGTGCTTTCTCCCTGTGTCCTGATACCTGCTTCCATCTGGTTTTAGGGTAGTAAAATGCTTTTTCCTTTTAAAGCATTTTTATTTAGAAATTAAGAAAATATAATCAATTGACATACAAATTTTTTAATCGCATCTAATTTATTTACAAGTTTTCTAGCATGACATTATTAAAAAGATATAATGACTAAATACAATTTACCATCACATGCACAAATTAAGACTATAGGTTGAACAGGGTAAAGACATAGTTTTTTACACACTAATACATTATTATATTTTAAAAAATAGGTGATATACTGATTATTTCAATATAATTTAAGTTCAAAGGATATCAGTTATGGAAACAGCGTCGTTTTTTGCTCTTAAACAGATCCGAATGTCTGTGAGGTATTTGAGAGGCCAATTGTAATCTTGAATATGCAGAGGTATCCCTTCTTCAACTTTACAGCAGTTCTATTCTTCGTTAATAGCCAGACCACTCCTAAAAACAAGCCGAGGTTCATTTTAAATCACCGAATTTATTTCTTTATTCTCTTTAATAATTCAAACGTCGTCTGCGTATCACTGTCAATTTCAAATGAGTTGAGAGTCAGATAGAACCACCATCAGTGGCGTGTTGTTGCTTTGTAGCTTCGATCCAAGCGAGATTTTAATCCTAATTCGATAAATGCTTATATCATCAGCTGCCTGGATATTGAATGTCATAGACTGAAAGGTCATCGTCCTGTGATTCTAGGCATGATAACATTACTATTCTTTGCGTATCTTCAAGATTTAAGCCTGTCCACTTCACAAAAACTTCTACCATGATCACGTATGCTATTAAGGTCGTAAAGGCACGAAGTACAAGAGAAGTAGGTTCTCCTTGCTAGCAATTTCATAATCACGTCCAGCGTGGAGTCCATTCACAGTGTAATCTGATTACCTCGTAAGCCCGAAGTGTGTAGAACTTATATAGGGTGATTTTTATTATTCCCAGAGTAGACGTCATGTTCCACAATCCTATTTATTAGCTTTCTGTTGTGTAAATTCTCCGGGTTCACAATGTTAGGGAATTGTACTCGGATACCTTGGTGAAATTAAATATCTTGTTCAACTTCTACATAGGTTATTTGCTGTAGTATTGCAAAAGCGATTTTCACATTTTCCGAGAATTGCCCGTCTGCTCGAGTGATAATTTCTTTAGTTTTTCTGGACATAAGAAGATCATATTCCTCCAATCAAGTTTGGCTAACAAGGTTCGGAGATCTGACATTAGCCTCTGGTTAGCTCGCAGTTGTGATGCAGTCATTACTTTTCTATTTTTTTAAGGAGCCAGATTATGTAGGATGTTCTGACGCTCGGATACAATATGAGCTGTCATTCAGTATCTAAGATGGTAGAATGGGTCTTTCATTGAGATGAGATATCGCCATTAATCGACGTAAAATAAAGCTATTATTTTAATGACTTTAGCTGTCTTTATCTATATGTGCTAGCTTCATCTGAAACCTATAAAACACCACAGACTGCGGCATGAGACTGTTTAGCGTCGTCTGAACTAATTTCTACAAAATGTTTCAATAGCTTCTTAAGGATTTAGCCCCTGACGCACCAGTGAGGTCCGTAAACAGCTTCAACCTGGTGAAACATGTATACATGAAATCTTGATTCTGTTATACTATCATGGTCATCGCCGAAGGAAGATCTGTCCTCAGTTTTTTTCAATTCGTTTACATATTAAAAACACAAATTAGGGCGCTCTGGTATTGTTCAAGTGCCTGGAAGATATTGACCTCTTAGAGAACATCTGTATTGTTTACTTGAATGTATACGGGTTTATAACTGATTAAGTTTGGAATTCGCTAACGGCTATCTGGTTTGTAGGGTCAATGGAAAGAGATCTCTTTCCACTCTTACAACAATCAGACTAGAAGGAGAAGGAAATGGTCCTATGTAGATGTGCGAGTTCTGTCGATATAATGACTTTTCATGAAAAAATTACTTATCGTAATCACCTATGAATATAGAGTTATCAGTTAGTTTAATAGCAATAATCAATACATTTTTTCTTAGTTTTTTCGCCTAGTCTTTTCTGTATGACATCTTCTTTGGCCCTCGACCTTGTGACTGCTTTTAACGCCTTATTTTCGCTTAACCTCATCACATCTCTTGAAACTCGAGGCAATACGTCTTTGTATTAATGCTGTCGAGGATATCTTCCTGCAGCATATTTGAAGTATGTCAAACCTTTCTTATTAGCTTTCTCTTTATCCTAATATATTCCCTACCTCTTCTGAGTAGAAGGCTAGCATTCTCCATAGCTTGCAAAATCAACAAGGCCATACCGCTCGCATTTTTTTGATCTGCTAATACACCTTTTTCTCCATGTTACACGAGGAGTGTCTTATCTCCCGTTACTATCTTCCTACACTGTGAGAGTACTGTTAATGAATGAAAAAAGTATGATCACCTAACACCTCTATATATATTATCCCTTTGGCTGTTAATTACTGCATCTTTTCTTTCTATATGACTTTGACCATAACAATTGCCCCGTATAGAAAAGGGAAGGCGTATTTCCTTCTTCATCTTTTTATGCACGGCCTACCTCAACTCACAACCTCATCTATAAAAAGTTAGATTACATGAGCATATAGAATGTTTTAAACTTTTTCTTTAATATTTTACTCTTAAAAAAGGAGCTTTAGTATTACCTATATATTGATTCATATTAGTGATTTGTATATACATAAGCCATATCTGGCTGGTATTGTTAGCATCTTCGACGGGGCAGTTGTATAAATGCAGCTCCCCGGGTTCTGCTTATCTTGTTCATCGTCGATTTTCATGCGATATTCCCACAGATAGTCTTATAACTCCTCTTCAAATAGTAAGGGATTCCATTTAGTATATACCTCAGACCACCATCGCTAGGATAGGTTTCCCCAGTGGCCATTGGTGTCGTGTCCGAGAAACCGTGGCCAACCGAATGCAACTTGCCTTGCCCTCTTTCCAGTTGTTTATGATGAGATAGATTATCTTTCTACATGACTTTTTACTCTACTTCCTCCTCGTTTCATAGTGTTGTTCGGTGTGATGAGATAATCTCTCTCTCTATTTTGTATACCCAAATCCTTGCACATAATCTCATATCATAGAGATCGTTTAAAATGAATCTGAAAAAAATAGAGAAAGGTACCGATCTTAAAAATGCTACGCAAGTCATTCTTCAAAGAAGTATTCTTTGGTCACCAAATGTAGTCGTATTCAGTTTTGTAGCAATTGTAGTCCATTGGAGCGACGAGATATTTTCGGTGTAACCTATAGTTTCAACATCTTACACTTTCTGTCACACACCATCCAGATAGATTATGAGGTAACTTTCCATGTCGATTCTAATATCTTCACTTATCCTACTTCGATATACCTCCTCTCTTCACGTTCGACATATGCGTTCTTACAGTTGTAAAACGCGAGTTTATTTCAGGATGTAAATCAGAAGAGGCTGAAGACGCAGAGTTAAATAAGTGATCTACATCTCATGATTATATATGGCAACATGTAATGATCTTAATTTCACTTGCTATTTTAATCAAATCATCAAACTTTACCAGAGGTATCACCATTTCACAGTAGCTGCTTATCTTTTTCCTACTCCTCGTAGCTTTCTTTTTCAATTATATTCGGTGAGTTACAAGGCCCGCCCACTCGACGACCCCTTACTTTTTGTATTCTTGCCTTTTAACATCCCACCTATTTACTACTTTCTCACATACTATCTCCACTACGCTATACACTCTCCTAAACTTCACGACGGTCTGGACCGGATACGTGAACTCTTAACCCCTTCTTAGTCCATCACCCCGGGCCTCGTATCCTTTTCCTCGATTTTTTCTGTTGAGATTCCTCTTACATAATGTTTATCTTTATCCGTTGCCCTCTTTTTATATTTCGTGGGTGTGTCCCTGCATTCTTGAGGACTTCGCTCACCCATATGTGTGTTTCCTACGGCGGTTGCTAGATATTGAATTTCATATAAAGGTCGAACATCTTTTCTTATGGTAACTATGACCTGTTTAAGAATGAGTAATCGTCCAGTATATCAATATATTTAAGTATTTTATCTATTGAAACATGCAATGTCACTTACCCACTGATAAACTTTTGTTTTCGGGAG